>CM047816.1:87120258-87362397 GCA_026214975.1 Gentiana macrophylla
CCGCCTTACCACACTCAACCAACCGATTCAACAAAAAGTTACAAGACATTATAGACGGCCCAAAGCCATGCCTTTTGGTCTGAAACAGGGTATTAAAGGCTTCATCAAACATACACACACTAGCGAAAGCCTTAACCAATCCGTCAAGGGCCAGAACCAAAGAATTTGACCCCTCAGCAATTAACTCATCAACTAATGCATCACATAAATCCCAAATATCAAACCCCAAATCATCCTTTTTCGACTTAATCACCTCAAGTAACACAGAATCTAGTCTTATATCCATACCCCAATTACAAAGTACCCTAATAAAGGCCACATAAGTGCCAATATCGTGTTGAAAACCTTGCTCCTTTAATTGCAAGAAATATTGTACAGCAAAGTTTGGTTCTTTTCTATAATTGTTGAGAGTTTCAATGACACCAGATGAATTTAGCCGCTCAAAATGATTATTATCGATGTCTGAAGAAGCTGCTTCATCAGAATTTGAGTCTGAGTAGCAGAGGGGACGCAAAGCAGCTAGGGCTGAAATTGAATTTGAATTTAAGCGGACAAATTTAATGGGTTTCAAGAGCTTTGTTTGAGAAAATGACCTGATTGCAGTAGCCCACATAGAAATTCAGACTTTTATTTGTCTTCAGATAAGCAATTGGAACATCATTGATTCTGAAATACACAGCTGGTGAAGTGTACTTCAACGGAAGCCTTAAACCCTATACAGAAGCTTTAAACCCTCTCTCTGCAGGAAAAATCAAAGATTCATCTGCCGTAGACAAATATCGGCAGTGCAACCTGCTCCCAGTATTTCGATTCTGCGAAAGCACGAGAGGATTTTAATTTGAAGAAAAAAACATATAATAAACAACCATAAGTCACTTATGACAGCATATTCAGAACAGTTTTTTCTCGAGTAAAAACGGAACATGTACCTTAAAATTGAAAGAGGACACAAGCAAGGTGAAAGAAGACGAATTTGGTGATTTTGGTGCCCCAATTTTTACTCTTTTTTTCGTCAGTTATTTCAACTTTGGGTGGGCTGTGGGCACTTCAGGTATTTGGTAATGGACTGTAATGACTATCTTGAACCCCTAGAATTTGTAATGAAATGGAGGTGTACTTTAACGAGTCCTGCTGATGCAATAAGGCACTATTGCAGATTCGTAATACTACTATTTTTTAGGGGTAGTACTACTAGATAGAAAGCATTAACTTTCTTTTTTTAAAGGAGAATCTCTAGGTCTTAGGGCATCAACTTTATCGCTAGATCGGTGTACGAAACACTATTTAATGGGTAGTACTGGTGTGTTCACTTTATTTGTGAACTGAGCTCATGTGACACATATCATAAACCTTAATGGCTAATCAACACTTTTAGTTGATGGTGATGCTGTTGTGCACGTCAGCTCTCCGTCAACGGAGTCAGCATAGAAGAATTACCTCTATTTGATTATTTGCACATATTTTTAAAGGGATTTTCACATCTAATATGGGGCAAAAAAAATTGTTTTATTTCGAAGCATTGGTGGATCCAGGAAATTATTAGGGTGTTCTTGGTCTTCATTTTTCAAAGGAATAAAAACATCTCAAAAAAAAAAAAAAAAATATTACTGATGCAAAATAAATTCATTCATCAAAAGATAATCCACACCTAGTCACGAGCACGTAGTAAGTATTGCTGCTTCAATTACATAATAGGAGAAGGGGAAAACTAACTAAATTTAACCCTACGAAACAAGGAAAGCAATATGCACTATCAAGATCAACTGAATACTCAAGCCATGGATAATCTTTGAACCAAGAAGCCTTAAATCTGCGTTGTTGATCCCCATGTTGACTGAAAGGACATGATATCTCGGGTTGACACGGACCTAGGGAAACATAGGTTCTTCTAACATAGTCCTGCTCATTCACCGGATATTTCAATATAACACATCTCTTTCCGGCGTCCCATTCAAAAGCATGAAGATAGACTTGTGGGTTTAAATAAGGCTCTAAAGACACTTGTTGGACACTAACAGATGGAAGAGAAGATACCGAAAGTTCAGAAACAACAACTGAACTTGAACTTTCAATCCTCTGAAAACCCCACGTATCAATAAATTTTGTTTTCTTTGATTGCGGCGATCTCACTTGTCATTTTAGATTAATACCTATGAAATTAGCAATTGTAGCATCAATAATCAATTGTCCAAGGCACTTAAATTATCTTATAGCGTTTACCAACCATTTACCAAATTTACCTAAACCAAGTGAGTGACTCACTAAGCTTGAAACCCAAAAGAAAAAAAACAGTCAACAGCAAAATCGAAAAGCTGTACTTCAGCATAATACATCTCTATAATGGGCATCACACCAGAAGTTTCTTCAAACACACTTAAATAAAGTATACAAAAATCCGGTCAACAGAAAAATCGAAAAGCTGTACTTCAGCATAATACATCTCTATAATGGGCATCACACCATAAGTTTCTTCAAACACAATTAAATAAAGTATACAAAAATCCAAATCGAAAGAAATAACTTTAATGGAACTATGTAACCAAAACAACTAAGCAAGCACTGAAGCACGTAAAGTGTAAAAAAAAAAAATCGAAAATTACCTGAAACGGAAGCAGCTGAGCAGCAAAGCATTTGTGAGCTGTTATAGGGGACTGTATGAGCACGGCGCCGTCGGTCCGGCTGGAGCTGGGGGCTGAACGCAGTTGAAGTCTTGAAGAAGAAGGGGAAAAATTAGCTGGCGCGGTAGGGGGGTTGGGCGAGCGAGCGAGGTTTTGTTTTTAATTTTAGGGTATTAGTAAATTTAGTATAAGGTAAAAAAATAAATATAAAAAAAATAAAAAAAATACGACAATAAGAGTCGAACTTGATTTTTTTACCAACAATGTATCGGCTTACTGGTTTCACTAAAACATAATTTGACAAGAGACTAGGATTTAAGCCACACTAAGGGAAAAAATAGGGTGTATGCGTCTGAGAGAACCTTTCGTTTCTAAAAAAAAAAACCTTGCTTTTTTCACACACGTATATGATGGTATTCGAACCATAACCTCATAGTCCAGGCACCCCGTAAAACAAGCTAATATAAACACTCCGTCATAAACATAAGATAGGTCTTTGAAAGTTTTATACTAATAAACAAACATATATTATAAATTTGAATGATAAAACTCTAAAATAATTTTATGAATATTTTTAAAACAGTAGTTTTAATGTCATGATAATTATTAAATTGATAATAAATTAGGATTAAATACATTATGAATGAGTCCCGTCCCTGACGTTTTTCCCTTTAGGTAAGAGATTGCCTCCTTGCTGTTGCCGCTATGGAGAAAGGATTTGCCGGAATTCATGGAATCTCTCATGCTCACAGAGTCTGAATCACGGAGGTGTCAGGTCGGCCGGCTTCTTCTGGCACCGGAGGAGGCTAGGCGGACTGTGGTATGCAAGTTCTTGTCTCCTAGAGAGACCGTCATACCGAATTTGCAGGGGGGTTAGGGAAATCCTGGAAGACTGCTGCATTCTAGGCACAGAGGATTCGCCGGAATCTCGTGAAATTCGTCTTTGATCGGCAGCATGATTATGATTTTGTTCTGACGGGGGCAGGGGCGGCTCTACCCACAAGCTTGGGGGTGCGGCCGACCCCTAAAATAAAAAAATTATGTAACAACAGTGGAGATTTTTTTTAATAAACGCATATCTATGTGTAATCAACTTTATTTTTATGCATTGATTTCTATTTTTTATCTCATTACTTTATAATTACATGTATAGAGTTAAATATACAAATGTATGTGTGATACGAAAAAAATTTGATAAATTTCCGACCCCCATGTCAAAATTCCTGCAGCCGCCCCTGGACGGGGGGCCCATGGTGCTTTGATGGCTACCTTGTGATTACAAAGCTGTGGCAACGGGGTTGGGCAGAAAACCCCAATTTCTTTGACACATAAGCTTTTTGGGTGATTGTCTCTGGTTTGCCAAACCATATGTGTAAACCGGATGTGGGCAGAAGCTTATGGCCGCTGTTAGGTGATGGGGCAGAAGGCCAGATTCGCGAAGATGTTCGAACGGGGGCACGGATTTTCCGATTTTGGGTCAGGGTGCCGGTGGGTGCCCCTCTTCGTCGGTGTGTGTGTCTTGCCGGGGAAGATGGGGAAGAGATACGAGGGGGGTTAAGTACGAGAGGTTGCCATTCTTGTGCTTCCATTGTGGTAAGCTTGACCATACTATATGATTTTGTCCGGGTAGGGAGTGGGAGCCGACGAGGGAAGAGCTTGATCGTTTGCCTTATGGTACGTGGTTGAATACGGGCCAAAGGTCTGTGCTTTTATCGACTTTTGAGAGAGGTGAGGGGGATGACCGGCAGCCGGCCTTGCTGCTTGAATATGGACCGGCAGGGGGTGGTGGTTCTGGGGAGGTTTGGCCTGATCCGTCTGACGGGGGGCTGGGTCCGATGGGTTGGACGATGCAACAGGTAGGGAGAGCGGGAATACTATGGCTGATGGAGAGGGGGAGGTCGGAATGGAGTTTGATCCGAGCCTTGTTTCTGCAAACTCGGCTCGATTAAAGTTCATACAGGGGCTTTCTTGGAGTCCTGACAGCTCATTGACGCAAGAAGATCAGGTGGGCCTTGTTCTGGGACAAGGGGTGCAGGCCTCAGGGGTACGGGAGGAAGGTAGGTCGGGGAATACGAGGGTCTCGACTTGGAAACGGATGGCTCGGCAGGGTGGAGGTATGGCACTGGTGACTGGGGGTGTGAAAGTGGGTGAGAAGCGGGATTCCGAATCCTTTGTTGATGGAGACGTGCAAGTGAAAAAATTATGTGCTACACAAATTCCGGCGGAGTCTGTGGTGCACGCCCGCCAACACCAATGAGTATCTTATGTTGGAACTGCCGGGGTTTGGGCCAGCCTCGATCAATGCATGCTTTATGTGCCCTTGTAAATAAAATTATGCTTTCTCTTTTATTTTTGTTAGAAACTAAATTGAATGAGAATCGATTTGAATATGTACATTGTCTACTTGGTTATTCTAGTGCGCTTGTTGTGGGGAGTGTGAGAGCATGTGGGGGTCTGTCTCTTTTATGGAATGACGACACGGATGTACTAATCTCTACTTTTAATTCTGGCAACATAGACGCCATTATTCATAGCCCTTCGGCCTCACATAGGCATTTCACAGGGTTCTATATAACCCCGGTTGTTAGAGAACATGAGCATTCTTGGGCTCTATTGCATCGCATGCATGGCCGGTTGTCCCTTCAGTGGCTTGTGGCAGGGGACTTTAATGAGGTTTTGTTACATACGGAGCAATATGGTCCGAATCTTCGACCATATCCGCAGATTGTCGCCTTTCAGAATGCTATCAATGATTGTGAACTAACTAATTTGGGATATGTTGGAGCGCCCTTCACGTGGTATAGACGAGCAGGTGGTGTAGCAACTCGGGTCCACTTGGATAGAGGCTTGGTTAATATTGGATGGCGTACTCTCTTTCCCCACCATACGGTTTATCATTTATCCAGCTCTAGGTCGGACCATGTACCTATTTTGATATCGTCAGTTAATCATTTTGATAGAGGCTTGATCAAATGGACCCCGGTACCGCGCTATGACCCGTTCTAGATTAGGGATCAGGACTTCAAGGAATGTTTTCATGCATCTTGGCAGTGTAGTTTGGTTTACAGTCCCTTGTTAACAAAGTGATGCAAGTTCGGAGAGAGTTGAGACTCTGGAGTTCTCAGAGGCATGGAAATCTCGGCACCGTATTACGGAGAAATATGAGGAATTACGAAAACTGATAGAATCACCCGCCTACTCAGTCCTGGAAGAGCATGACCTTATGCATCGGATTGATCACTAGAAGACCTTGGATGAGGAGTATTGGCGACATGTTACAGTATATAGGCTGAAAGGAATGCTGAGTGCATAAGCTGCTGATGATATGAAGACACCAATTGCCTGGCGACAAGATATGGAAGCCTTAGCGACTGGCTTGATAGTCGGCGACCTGGCCGATCACTTGCAATACGATGTAAACTTGAAAGCGGTTATTCTGTTATAGTTTGTTATAACCGTTTGCAACTTACTTCTGACTGATTCATGAGGTGTATGAAGCTATAAATACCCCATGATCAGCTGAACATTGTAACTTTTACTTGATCAATTATATTTCCGCACTTTATTTTGTTTGTTTGTAATTCTACAAACTTCATCATGGTAACAGAGAAATTTGAGAATTTATAAATGCTTTCCTGCATTTTTCCTCCAATCTTTGAAGAATCTTGAGACTAGTGTTCTTCATTTTTCCCAGAGTGTTCAGCTTCTTGAGAGTAAACTGTCATCTTTTTCTCTGTTTTTTGATCAGTTCTTGATCAGTTTTTTCACTATCATTGGTTATTTGAGAATCAATTATGAAGTTCTTGATAGCCATGGTAGCTAAGAAATAAGAAATAAGTCCCTCCAGTCCATTTTATGTTCATCTTAATGAGAATCCTTCTCTGGTTCTTGTTCGCCATTGATGAATGGAAATAACTACGATCCCTAGAAAATGTCCATAGAGATGGTGTTTGTCAGCAAAGTGACTTAAACTCTATATCTGGAGGAACTAATCTGGTAATCAGCTGAGTGATGGCCAGCTGATAAGTGTATCCAAGTCTGTGAAAGTCCGCTGGGAAGTCTGCTGAGCTTTCTTCTGGTGTCAGCAGTCTATTAGAGGTCAGTCTGCTAGAAGATAGGTGAGTGTTTTGGATACAACTGAGTTCTACATCTGGGCAATGATCAGCTGAGTTGGATCAGCAGAGTGATCCAACATATGGGGCATTTATGGCAATCCGACAAAGATTCTTGGCGGTTACGGTTTAGGGATCTGTGCCTATAAATACCAACTATATTGGTCATTGTAAAGTGAAGAGAGTTTGAGAAAGTAAATTATACTTGAGTAAACTTCAACTTGTTTATTCATGTTGAAAGAATGAGTATAAATAGATACAAGAGAGGATCCTAGCTAGTAAAGTAAAAGTAACTAGAGCCGGCTAGAATAAATGCTAGAGTTGGCTATGTATAAGCTATTACATAATAGGACAAAAGATAGTTACTTTATGACTTTTAGGACATATTAATTGTTTATTTAATACAATTAATATGTCTCTTTGATACATAAGTAACATGTTACAATGTAACGTGTTCAATGAAATATTATGTAATATTAACCATAATATTTCCACACCCCCCCTCAAACTGGGTTGTATATGTTAATACAGCCAAGTTTGCTACTCAATCACTTGAACATAAGCGGTGGAATTGCCTTTGTGAGAATATCGGCATTTTGGTCTCTTTGAGGAACATAATCGAAGTTGAATGATCTTGGCATCGATCTTCTCTTTAAGGAAATGTCTGTCAATATCAACATGTTTGGTTTTATCATGATGAAGCTGGATCTCTACCATGCATATAAGGTGAATTATTGTCACAGCAGAGTGTGATAGGTTCTTTGAAGAAATTTGTTGAAGTTCGATCGGGACTCTTTTTATCCATAGAGCTTCACAGATACCCAAAACTAGTGCCCTGAGTTCACTTTCAAGATCGCTTCTACAGAGACAGTGAGGTTGTTTCTTGCTCCTCAGGGTGACAAGATTTCCCCATACATAAAACGATGCTTTGTCAGAGTAGATCTTACATGCTGTGTGACACCCACCCAATCGGCATCGGTGTAAACCTTGATAGATCTCTCATCGATTTGGTGAAATGTAAGCCTTGGCAGGAGTGGACTTTGGTACCTCGGTATCCCATTCACAACATCCCAATGTTGCTCAAGAGGGCAATGCATGAACTCAAGCTAACTGTGACTCGACTCCATATGCAATATCAGGTCTTGTGTGGGACGAGATAAATGAGTTTCCCTACTGTGTCTTTGATATTGATCCTTTTCGACAAAGAATGTCACCATGCAAATAGTAGTATTACTCGAGGTCTACTGGGGATACAACAGGTTTGCATCCCAAAGATACCGCTTTCCTTCAAAGAGTCCAAAGACATATTTCTTTGAGAGATAGAGATACCCTGGTTGTTTCTTGCAATTTCCATACCAAGGAAGTATTTAAGATAGCCCAAATCTTTGACTTGAAAAACCTTTGCCAAGAGAGTCTTCAAATTCGGATCTCAGTAAGTCATCACCGGTGAGGATGATATCATCCACATATACAATAAGAATAGATCTTTTCGGCTAGTGGTCTTGATAAACATGGTGTGATCTCGAGTTGCATTGATGATATCCAAAGAGCTTTAACCACATGAGTGAGCTTCCCAAACCAGGCTCTTGGGGATTGCTTTAGGCCATATAGAGATTTCCTCAATTTAAAAACCTTTCCTTGAGTGTGAGGATTGGTAAAACCGGGAGGTACATTCATATAAACTTCCTCAAGAAGGTCACCATTTAGGAAAGCATTCTTGATATCCAATTGGTGGAGAGGCCGATCAAGTTGGATGACAAGTGAGATCAGTACCCTGACAGTGTTTAACTTTGCCACAGGTGCAAAGGTCTCTTTGTAGTCAAGTCCATATGTTTGAGTGAATCCTCTTGCAACCAGTCTAGCTTTGTATTTGTCAATAGTACCATCAAGATTGTACTTTATAGTGAGCGACCACTTACAACCTGATCTGCCTTCTTTCCATGTGGGAGAGTGGTGAGGTCCTGTGTATGGTTGTCAAGGAGAGCGATCATTTCGGTTTGATGTTTGCCTTTCACTTATCATGTTGGAGAGCTTCCTGTATATTCTTAGGAATAGAGTGAGTATCCAAGTCCTGTGTAAACATGGCAAAAGCAGGTGATAACTGATCATAAGATAAATAATTATGTATAAAATGATCAGTAGTGCAAGATCTCTTTCCCTTCCTAATAGCTTTAGGTTTATCATCAATGTCGGCAGAGGCTTTGAGAGTCGATGAGTTGCCGAGTATCGATGAGGCTCTGGGGGTCGATGAGCTCTGGTTCAATAGGTTTGCCGAGGATCGGTAGGGTCTTTGAGAGTCGGTAGGGTCTTTGAGGTTCGATCTCACACGAGAATCGAGTGAGTTCTTTGAGGTTAAGAGTTTGCTGAGGGAACAGATTTAGGTCAATTTCAATCAGGTTTCCATCGGTGATCGCCTCGAGTGGACTTCTTTGTAGTAGGGAGTTCTTTCAAAGAATTTTACATCCATAGAATTGTAAAATCTCTTTTGAATGAGAATAACACTTGTAACCTTTCTGTCCTTTGCATATCCTAGGAAAATGCACTTGTGAGCTTTGGGATCAAGTTTGCTTCGTGTTGGGCATGGATATAAACAAATACTGATGCAACAAAGATTTTGGAGGTAATTGGGAAATAAGATGAGGCATGAGTGTGTGGTCGGGAGGGTTTGGATAGGAGTTTTGAAGCCTAACACTCTCTTTGGGAAGTCTGTTGATTAAGTAAGTGGTCATTAATATAGCTTCACCCCACATATACTTTGGAACATGCGTGGTGAACATGATTGATCTAGCCATCTCCCGTGAGTGCTGTTCTTTCTCTCAAGAACCCCATTTTGTTGAGGTGTTTCCACACAACTACTGATATGGACAATCCCCTTATTCATCAAGAAATTTTTGAGGTTAGACTCATAGTACTCAAGTGCATTATCAGTCTTTAAGATCTTGATCTTAGTGTCAAATTGAGTAGAGATCATGTTGTAAAATTCCTGAAAAATTGTTCCAACATCAGATTTATCCTTCATTAAAAACAACCATGTGTTCTAGTATGATCATCAATGAAAGTGACAAACCACCTTTTTCCTGTTATACTTTTTACTCTTGAAGGTCCCCATACATCACTATGAATTAAAGTGAAAGGTGTGGATGGCACATAAGGCGATTTGGTATATCTGATTTGGTAAGTTTGGCAAATTGGAAAATATCACATTGTAGATCATTGACATTACATCCTTTAAATAATTCAGGATTACTGGACTTCAAATAACCAAAACTTGGATGTCCTAGTCTATAATGCCATAACATGATATTGTCTAAGGTTGAAGTGCAGTTCTTGAGGCGATTCAGGTCTTGATCTTACTGTCTTCACAGAGGTTGACCACATACAATCTCGAAGTGGGTTTAGCCCTCCCAATCACTTCTCGTGAAGAAGGGTCCTGGAAAGTGCACTCGATTCTTATTAAAAACAACAATCCAATTCAAATCTTTTGCTAGTCTCTTGTGAGATATGAGATTGCGGTCTAAGTTTGGAACAAATAGGACATCCTTTAGGCATATCTTATTAGTGAGTTTAATAGTTCCAAAACCTTTTGCACACGAGATAGATCCATCGCCAGCCTTAACTTTGTGAATTTGATGACATGGCATAAGTTGAGTTATGAGGTTTTATTGCCAGTCATATGGGAGGAGACCCCTAATCAACAATCCATGTTTCATTACTAATAGAAAGAGTAGAATTTACCCGCACTAGCCTCGAGTAGCTATGTCGGTAGATGGACTACCTTCTTTTTTGTTGGGTGAGGAAAGCTTTGAATGCAAACAAACCGAGCATTCAAACTTGTTATCATTCTCCTCTTCATTGACATGCCTCGCCTCGACTTTCCCTGGTAGGCCTGGAGGAGTTAGGCTTTCCATGTATCTTCCAAAGCCAAGTGTCCTTGGTGTGATTTGTGCGTTGCTGAGCTTCCGACGATCAGTACAGGTAGCACTTTCAGCAGGGTTGTCAGCAGGGGAGTTCAGCAGCATCACTTTCCTCCTGCTTTCCTCATGTTTGACCTCATCAAACATGGATTTGAGATTGGGGAGAGGTTTTGTGGCAAGGATTCTTCCTCTAACATCATCAAGAGTATGATTCAGTCCAGTAAGAAATTTGAATACTCTCTTTTTCTCAATAATGTCCTTATAAAGGGCAGCATCCTGAACATCATTCCAGGGGTGAGTTTCCAACATATCTAGGTGTTGCCATGCCCTAGATAGTTGGTTGAAGTATTGAGTTACAGACATATCTCCTTGCCTGCAATTTTGGATTTGAGCTTCAAGATCATAGACCTTAGATGTATTGTCCTTTTTTGAGTAAAGGTCTCTGGCATTGTCCCAGATTTCCTTTGCTGTATCATACATCATGAAGTTCTCACTGATCTCTTTTGTCATTGACCTCGTGAGGATGGTCATGACTTGGTTATTTTCTGTATCCCATGCTTCAAACTTGGGGTCAGTTTCAGCAGGGGCAGGTTTGGAACCAGACAAATATCCCATCTTGCTCTGGCCTGAGATATACATTTTCATAGATCTTGACCACATCAGGTAGTTGTTGCCATCAAGTCTATGATTTGTAAAAGAGTGGTTTTCAGTGACCCCAGTCTGCTGAGGCAGCTGGGACTCAACTGAGGGTGATGAAGCTTCAGATAATGAAGACATTCTTGATTCAGCAGGGTACTGAGAATTTGCAGCGGATTCAGGAGTTTAAGGCTCTGCTACCATAAAGAGAGTTTGAGAAAGTAAATTATACTTGAGTAAACTTCAACTTGTTTATTCATGTTGAAAGAATGAGTATAAATAGATACAAGAGAGGATCCTAGCTAGTAAAGTAAAAGTAACTAGAGCCGGCTAGAATAAATGCTAGAGTTGGCTATGTATAAGCTATTACATAATAGGACAAAAGATAGTTACTTTATGACTTTTAGGACATATTAATTGTTTATTTAATACAATTAATATGTCTCTTTGATACATAAGTAACATGTTACAATGTAACGTGTTCAATGAAATATTATGTAATATTAACCATAATATTTCCACATAAAGTGTGTGTAATCTGTCTGGAACTCAGTGCATAATAAAATATCTCTTTTCTGTCCGTGGAGTAGTCGGCACAACGCCGGAAACCACGTTAAATCTTGTGTTCTTCTTGTTTCTGTTATCTCTGTTTGATTATTTCTGATAGCTTGCATCTGTTAATTATCTATCTTTCATCTGGATTCCCTATCCTATTATAAAAAACTGGTATCTGAGCGTAGGTTCTGGGAATCATCTGTGTGCGAATGGATTTTATCATCACCAAGACCCTCACCGGTGCTAGGCTTCTGTGATAAAAGTTTAGTTCTTTAGAAAGAAAGATGTCTGCAGTTAACGGAAAAATCGATAAATTTACAGGAATAAATAGTTTTAGTCTGTGGCAAATCAAGATGCCAGTTCAGCAGACTCTGCCAGTCTGGGAGAGAAAGCACATTCAACCATCATGTTGTGCTTATCTGATGATGTTATCACTAAAGTTGCTGAGGAAGACACAGCTTCCAAATTGTGGGCAAAGCTTGAAAGCCTGTATATGTCTAAGTCATTAACAACAAGTTGTTGCTGAAGCAGAGACTGTTTAGTTTGAGGATGCATGAAGGTGGTCTGCTGAGGGAACATCTGGATCAGCTGAACACAATATTACTTGATCTCAGGAATATTGATGTTAAAATTTAAGATGAAGATGCATCCCTAATCCTGTTGGTTTCATTACCAAGTTCATATGAAAACTTTGTGCAATCCTTCATAGTTGGGAAAAATATTATGTCTTTAGAGGATGTAAGGGCAGCCTTGCATGCCAGGGAGCTGAGACACAAGTAAGCTGGGATAGACAGTCAGGCTGCTAGACTAGTAGTCAGCAGCAGTGGGAAAGGGCATGGACAAAAGAAGAAATCCAAGAAGGGTAGTTACAAAGGTCCTAAGTCCACAGATGTCTGTAATTACTGTAAAAAGTAGGGGCATTGGAAGTCCAATTGTCCAAAGAAGAAAATGCAGCAGGAGAGCAATTCTGGCACAGTAGCCACAGCTGTGGCTGCTAAGCATTCTGATGAGGATCTGGTTCTAGTTGATGGGGATTCAACACATCATGCTGATGTTTGGATCTTAGATTCTGGAGCATCCTATCATATTTGTCCCCACAGAGAGTGGCTTTCTACTTATGAGCAGATAGATGGTGGTCATATTTCTTTGGAAAACAACAAGGTCTCCAAGATAGTGGGAATTGGCTCAGTCAAGTTGAGGACAAAAGAGGGTAGATTCTGCATATTGAAAGATGTTAGACATGTTCCACAGATGACCAATAATTTGGTATCTCTTAGTTTACTGGACAGCAAGGGGTTCAACTTCAAGAGAGAAGATAGAGAGCTGAATGTCTACAAAGATTCAGCTGTGGTCCTCAAATGTATCAATAATGGAACCTTGTATATATTACGAGGCTCTACTATATCTAGCTCTACTGCTGTGGCATCCTCAGTAGTTCATCGGTCACAACAGACTCAGTTGTGGCATATGAGACTTGGTCACATGGGTGAAAGAGGAATGCAAATCCTTTCTTCAACAGGTTTTCTTGAGGGATATAAGGTCAAGAATCTGTACTTTTATGAGCACTGTGTGTTTGGGAAGCTACATAGAAGAAAGTTCTCTGCAGGCATACACAGTACAAATGTATCACTTTATTATATCCTTTCTGATTGCTGGGGTCCATCAAAGGTGGAATCATTAGGTGGTCACAGATATTTTGTGTCATTCATAGATGACTATTCAATAATGACTTGAGTGGTGATGATGAAACACAAAAGTGAGGCATTCAATAGTTTCAAGCAGTGGAAGGCTCTGGTGGAAAATCAAACAGGCAAGAAAATCAAAAGGCTCAGAACAGAAAATGGTCTTGAATTCTGCTGGTCAGAGTTTGATACATTATGTAAGGATGAGGGAATTGCCAGACATCTTACAGTCAGGAATACACCTCAGCAGAACGGTGTAGCTGGAAGGATGAATCAAACTCTTCTGGAGAGGGCAAGATGTATGCTCTCTAATGCTGGTTTATCATGGAGATTTTGGGCAGAGGCTGTAACCTCAGCATGCTACTTAATCAACAGGAGTCCTCACACAGGGATCAATCTCAAGACACCATTTGAGATGTGGTCAGGCAAGCATGCTGACTACTCAGTTTTAAGGGTTTTTGGAAGCACAATTTACAATCATGTGAGTGAAGGGAAACTTGAACCAAGGGCCAAGAAGGGACTGTTTGTGGGGTATGATGATGAAGTTAAAGGTTATAGAATTTGGTCATCAGCAGAGTCCAGAGTAATACTCAGCAGAGATGTGGTCTTTGATGAAAATTCTATGATAAACTCATCAGTGGGGAGGTCTGCTGAATCTGAAACCAGTGCTAAATCTGAGAGGGTTGAGAAACATGTGGAGCTTCAAGTGGAGTCAGCTGATATGCAACAATCAGTTGATTCAAGTCAGCACTCATCTGATCTAGTTGCTGAACCAGAGTCTGATCCAAGCCAGTCTGCTGAACAAGGATCAACAGAGCATCAAACAGGGAACATTTGTCAGCAAAGTATAGCTGTCAGCAGGGCTAGAAGATCAAATGTTGGGATACCTTCCAAGAGGTATGGTTTTGATAATATGGTTGGATATGTACTTCAAGTTGTAGAAGAGGTGGATGGTTTTGAACCTTCTACTTACAGGGAAGCAGTGACATGCTCTGAAGCATCTCAATGGCTTGCTGCCATAGGAGATGAAATGGAGTCATTATTGAAGAATTAGACTTGCGATCTAGTTAAGCATCCACCTGATAGGAGAGTTGTTACTTGCAAGTGGATCTTCACGAAGAAGGAAGGAACGACAGAGGCAGAAGGGGTCAAGTGTTGGTCCCCTGAAAAGGTTTTGGTTAAGTTTAGAGGGGGGGGGGGGTGAATAAACTTAACACTTAAAAACTTTTTGGAGTTTTACAAACTCAGCAGGGTCAATAGTCTGCTGACTATTAAAGCTATTGAATTTGTTGCAGCAGAATATATTAAACTAAGCCTTGTTACTTGTTGTTATAAATGTGATACTAAGTATTGAGTATTCAGTAGTGCAAGTAGTGTGATTCAATAGCTAGTTTCAGTAGGTTGATGTGATGAGTATGCTGATAAAGTAAATTGTAGATGTAAATGCAGTAAAGTAAAGTAGGCAATATTTATAGTGGTTCCAGGTGGTGTAATCCTGTCAATCCACTCTTCTCCTGTGATATTGGAGGAAATTCACTAGAGATTTTTGAGGTTGCTGTTACAAAAATCTCTAAACTGTTTGTCCTTCACAATAACTATGACTTCACAAACTGAACACTTGAAACATTTAGGATAGCTGCTTCAGAGTATTCCAATGGTCCTTGAGGGTAGGATTGCCTCATCACTAGCTCCACCACAAACAACAGTTCTTGACACTTCAAAAGTGCTTCTCTGTCTTCAATAAACTTCAAAAAGAAGGGTTGAATCAAGAAAGTGATTCGGCTTTTAGCAACTTTTGATCAGGATGAAATGACAGCAGCTTGTAGTCTTCAGGTGTGTATACTGGATGTAACTTGATAGCAGGATACACTTGAATAAAATTCTTGATCAGCAAATTGATATTTCAGTGATGCTCAGCATGGTAAGATTTCCCTTGATAAATTTCTTGCTCAATTACTTCGTAAATATTCTTGTTTTTTTTCTTCAATCTAAATCAGGAGTTCTCTATTTATAGGTGTGAATCCTATGACTTGTGTTTGAATTTAAAATATAGCCATTTCAGAATAGTCTTGACTGCTGATTTTTGATATGAGAATTGTCTGAGCATCACTGAAATATCAATTTGATATGAGCATCACTGAAATGACAATTCTTGATAGCATCACTCTTGATAGCATCACACAAGTCAAGAAAGTGATGATCAGCAAATTGAAATGACAATTCTTGATAGCAGGATACACTTGAATAAAATTCCTGATCCTCTGGACTTCCCTAAATTCTGATCTCATATCCTTGACTTTAAGTACTAAGTTTGATCTCTTTGCCTTCAGTAACTGAGTTTGAACCCTCAGCCTTCAACCATCAGTAGGTTTCTAGACACTCTACTGACCTAGACACCCTGCTGACCTAGATAGGTCTGCTGAACAAGTCAGCTAACCTCTTTACAGTGCTTGTTTGATCAAACCTATACAAAGATCAAGTCTAATAAACCTATACATTTAATCTAGACATCCTTTTGCCTTTGCTCTATAACTGCTAGTCTGGCACTCATCATTAAAACTAAAATTTGTCCAATAATTTCCTTCTTTTTAGTGATGATGCCAATACCCTCCTTACTGAAAAGCAAAAAGATAATAACAAAACAGAACAAACTTCATTTATATATCATTGATGTCCAAACATTATTACAACTAGTATCATCATAAAGATAAATAGGAATAAGTCTGCTGATCTAGTTTTTGTCTTGTTCTCTTTTCTGAAGGTATTATCTGATTTCTCTTTGCATATCCACCATCCACTGATTTTCAATTCTTGAGAAATCAATCCAAGTATGCACCATTTTCCACCACTTCCAGGCTTCAGCTGGTGTTAACTGGACACCATGCCAGTTAAATCCTCCTCCCATGTAGCATACTTTGAATTCTTCTACACAATCTTTTGATTTTTGATCAGCAGATGTTGGTTGTCTTCCTCCAGATCTTTCAGCTTGACAGCCTCTTTCAGTTTGACTTTTCCTAGTCATCTTTAAAGATTTGATTCTTGTCTCCCATGATTTTAATGCAAGGAAGGAATTTAGGCCTTCCTAAAAAGTCATATCTATAAATCGTGATCCATCCGCTGCGCATAGATCTAATTCGTTTAGATCTAAGAACCTGCATCCTTCATGTGGTAGCAGAGCAAGGTTCCACGATTTATATAGTCATAATCGTAATTAAACGATTTAAAGGAGTGGAATTGCATGTAGGTGATATTTTACTTATTATTATGCATTAATAATTTTTAAATTGCTATGGTTGAAGAGATGGATTGGGGTTGGCACCGTTTTCCCGTTAGATCTATTGTAAACTCATATAAACGATGAAAATTCGTTCATATGAGTATAGGAAATTTTGTAATTCATGTATTATTGCAATTTTAATTTCCAGAAAATAGATCTGTACATTAGCTGTTTAGTCTTTTCGTTTTTTCCGTTGTTTGAGCCGTTAAAACGAAGATCCCTCCAGTCAGAATCAATATTGGAAGTTGATGAACAATCCCACAAATTTTGGTGTCGATCAGAGTCTGTTTCGGTTTCCGTTCGTTGCTGCGAAGTGGCTGCTGTAACAGAAAAACGCAGGATTCACAGAAACCCTAACTGTGACTTCTTCGATTTTCTGGGAACAATTGGACCGTTCAAATTAAAATCCGACCGGTCAGATCGATAATCATGGAGTTTTGGACGTGAAATAAAATTTTCAGGACGATCGGGATTCATCTTGATCTCCGATCGTCCTCGGGAAGTATATGATGTGCTGCTGTAAGAGTCTGTTTCAGCAGCAAGTTGGGCGGCTCACTGAGGAAGATTGACAAGTCAAAGCTCCGATCCGACCGTCCATCTTGAAGTCCGAAGAATGAAGATCAGATCTGGAAATTTTCGTCCCGATCCGAGTTCGTTTGATATGCCGATCGTCGAAGATTCTCAACAGCTGCAGATTAGGGTTTTAATTTATTTTCGAATAGATTAGTTCACTGAAGTGCCAACGGTCCATCTCGGTGTTTATTTTCCGCACTAGTATACATGTGTAGATTGTATGAGTAGAATCGGAAATTTGCCATGACATGCATCATATCATGAATTCCACTCCATATGCATACATGTAGAAATTAATTCAAGGAATTAGTTAGGCATGTATAAAACACACGATTAGTTTTAATTAATTGTTTGATATTAATTAGAAACTAATTAGGTAAAACCGAGGAACACGGGTTTTTCAATCGTCGAGGTTGGGTGATGGATTCTCGGTGATCCCACTCTGCGAAAAGCATAAGGAGTAAAAATCGAAACCTGCGTGGTTAAGGTGTTGGATTCTTGGTGAATTCCACCTTACCTAAGACGAGAATACGTTTTTGTTCCGTAGTGTCTACGTGAATGTTTGATGTTTAAGGATTGGATAATCACGGGCAAACAGGTTCGAAAGTGGTTTAACCACGGTTGGGTGGTCAACAGTAGCTACGGCTCAATCGACTTCACCCTCCACGTGTGGCGTTTGCACGGGGGTCTGGCAATACTGAGTCATCCGAAGAGACACTACGGCTCAATGGAGCTCTCCTAGCCTTGACCCGTCCGACGGCCACATATGTTCTAACGAATAGGTCGGGTGGGTTAGCCCACATAACCGACAACATTCGGGCCTGTGAATTATTGTTCCTTAATGTAACATCAAGTCCAAAAACGTGATCAGTAAACCCACCACTTTTTCAAAATATTGAGTGGGAGCGGGAGAGGCGACAGCCGACCCCACGGCCTCTACTGTTGACACAAGCAACGTGAGAGAATGGTGACGCCTCGTGCCGGCTTTGATTTCGGCCCCCTAAGGAAGGCCTTCACCGCTATCAAAATTCAAGGCTTGGTCTCCGAAAGGATAGGATTTTGGGTACTCGTCGGGTCACTGACCGACCCTAAGGCGGCACACACTCGGGTCTACCTAAAAATCAGATGAGAGGTCACACTCATAAAGGGTATTTTTGGTAGTACCTTGTTTGAAAAAAGGAAAGGTGATTGACGATCACAAATGAGATGTTCGATTCTCAATATGATCTTCAATATTAATCGAAACCTCTTTGACCTACCCTAAGGCGCATCGAGGCATTAGATTAAATCCTTGGAACGGTAGGATAGACTATAAGTACTTAGTTTATGTTTCTAAAATTTTAGTAGTGTATGATTTGGATTACATCACAAATTTTATTTACAAGCTGTAATATATATATCTCTAAGGTGCTAGACTGCTACTAAAGTAAAATTGACTAGTAATGACTTCGTTAAAAGGTGGTAAGTAAGCTGAAGCGTTGTATTTATTAATCTCACATACGATTAATTTTTCGGAAGAGATATTTCTCTTGAAGCCTTCAAAACTTAAGTGACGTAAATAGGCATATCGCTCATCTGTCACTCGTCTGCAGACGAGAGACAACCGTAGTTAGTTTGAAAGATGATTGGGACGATAAAATTCTTCTAGTGAATTGTGTAGTGTCTACACGAGAAATTTTCTGATAGAAAAATTGGAGAATCATAAATTAAAGTGTCGCTAGTTAGACGGTATTTGGAACCGATAAACTAGTGGGAGCTTTTATACTATGTTTTTCTGATTTATTAGAAAAATCAGTCCCACTGGGTAACACTTTCATTAGACATCCCACAGTTCACGAGTAGTGTCTACTCAAACGAACTGCTAGTTCAAGACTATTCCCTTTTAAGGAAAGTTAAGAATGGGAAAGAATGTCTATAAGTGTTAATCATCTTAACTAAAGTTTTGAGGCTAAACCGAAACATTAATTAAAGAAAGTATAGGATAAGGAAAGTGATTTGGATCACTAACCAATGAATCTTAGCGACTTTCTTAACCGAGTAACTTGACTCAAAGTGGCTTGGTTCTTTGGAAGAACAATAAAAAGTTTGTGCATTAATAAAGTAACAACGGGGCGTAATTTGAGATAGAATAGTGGGAGTGATATAAGGAAATGAATTTGGATTCTATCTCTTGAATATCACGAGAAAAATTTATTTTTACGTTTACTGATTCGTTGAAACAATTGGATTCACTTTCAACTCGATATATTGTTGCCACATAGAAAGTGAATATGACATTTGTAATACGAATCCGAGACTCGGACTTTTGTTTGATAAAGTCGAACCACTTAGAACAAATTTGAATAAGTACGTGTAACACATCTAAAACTATTAAAGGTAAAAGGTTTACGTATTAAGATAAACGACCTTTCAATATCTATTAATTAGTGCATATATCCTAGAGACAAGACCTGCTTTGACCGCTAAGGGTGATTCCTATCTCCCGAGTCTTGGAACACTATCTCAAAGGAACAATGACTAAGTTTCTTTTCAATCGGGAAAGGGTAATAGTTTTGAAGGGTAACATAGCTTGTTCACCATGACCGTCGGGGTCTAGTGAGAGATACAAGCTAGTGGGAGATTTTGAGTGGTGACATTCTCGTCGATAACTACTCAAAACACTGGTTGGTTTATCGAAAGAATACGAGGAGGTGTCTACGATTTTAGCAGAGAATAGAGTATTCCATGCTCAGAAATAGGCTATCGCATAGTCTTGGGACTGATGCTCGGCCTGCCTCCTAGTGGAATGTTTCTCACCGAGGAAGAAACCATAGACTTGCCCTATATAGTTATTGATATGCTATAATACACTGCTAAAATCGATTAAGATAATTCGTTGCAAAATAACGGTTAACATTATTATGTAAATCGAGAAGTCTACCTAGAAGATGCTAGTGAGTTTATGGATAAGGAGTGAATTCGGTTCACAACACATCCGTAAATATAGGCATTTAGCATTTAATGCTTGAAGGTAGGACTGGGGATTTTGTGCATACGTCGATTGTATTTGTTCGTGAAATATCTTAATGAGACGAGTGAAGGTTGATTATAAGATTCTTGAGATCGAAAGTGACGGTTGAACTGTCACAAGCCTTCCGATAGAATCTATAAGAAATGACCTTAAACCTGGAGTACGGTTACCCAAAGGTAGTTACTATCGATTTAATCGGACCACGCCCAACATTAGTTGTTGGTGATTACAATCGATAAATACTACTAGATCAGAATGTCAATCCACCCAAGACGCAGTGGGAGTATGGTTTAACCGTTGACCCATTATGATTTTGTGGACTTTATAATCTGCTGGGGTGATTGATAACCTATGGCTCTTGGTGGGCTGTATAGGATTCGATTATAGAGGTTGGTTTGAAAACCTTAACTCGTGAATGGAGTTTTGGTACTCAGGTTGTTTCGACCTCTTGTAGAACCACCGAGTGTCTCAGGCCCGTGGGAGCAATTGGATCTACACGGAAAAGAGTCGAATGAATAGGAAAGTTTAAACTTTCGGCGCAAAGTTGAGTGGTATAAGGGTGATTCACGACAAGTAGAGAGTTAACTGGACCTTGAACTCTCTCACCACTCGATCTTGCTAGATTTCGTTAAGCGAGAAAATAGGGGTGATTCCACGAGACTTTCTTGCCGAACAACGGAATCGAATTCATTCGAAATGTAAGGGTTTTAGCTAAGAATGAATAAATGATTCGTTACAAAGCGAGAAGATAGGGGTGATTCCTAAGACCTTTTTTAAGTAGACTAACGATATCTTAATTCATTCGTAAAGAACTTTTGGTAGGAGGGCTGCCATGGCTTATATCCTTTGTGGATTTAAGAGAACCTCTCGGTCATTTAAAAGTCACATGTTTTAAAATAGGTGGACTTGACCAAAATATTGATAAGTTTTTCGTAAGTGGATATCAATATTGGTAATATAGTAGTAGTATTAGTGTTCATAAATGATAACACTAAAAGCAGTTGGAAACAACATGGGTGTGCTATCCAAGTCGGAAGCCCGACACGCCAAGATTCTCTGGATGAGAGAATTCACGAGAATGAGTCATTGGCTATCCCACCGATCTTATTGAATAAGATGATTATGCATATACGGTTGCAGCATTCATCGAGAGTAGTCCTACCCTACCTCTCAGGAATGATTCTCCAAATCTTCGGATAAAGAGAAAATGGGATAGAGTCTCTCTGGGATAAGGGCAAGTCAGCTTAACACGAGTCAATAGTAATTGAATCTTGGATTCAAGCAATAAGTAGCGGTTTAGTACGTCCTCAAGTATCGTTAGAGAACGAGGAATCATATGCTTGTATATTCAAGTGCAAACTTGAATATGGTTTACTCTAATCGATTTCGACTTGTAGTCAGATTAAGGATGATCATTAAGTTGATCTCGGGCTCAGTGTTTACTCATAGTGCTTAGAATTTCCTTATTGGTCTGGGAGTAATTCCAGGTCTGATAAGCCGATATCACTTCATTGTGAAAACAGTGAAGAGATAGCTTAGAAGGATTTTCTCATCTACCAGAGGTCAAAAGCATGTTGAGAGAGAGTACCGCTTTGATTAGATGGACGGCGATGTTTTGATCCTAAAGATCATCTCGAGCCGACAACCTAATCGATCGATTGTACCAAGTCGAGTGCTTGGAGGGTACGGCATTGATGGATATGTCTCATCCGCTTTTAGAGCAAGTGGGAGAGTGTTGTGAATAAGATGAGAAAGGTGTGCTCTAAAAACAATCGTTACTTGTCATTTCGTGCAAGTGGGAGATTGTTAGTGTAAAGTGCCGAAAGACAATTTGTGTAATTGTTTTTAATAATGAATGACATAATTTATCTCACCTTATTACTTGCTTTGTGCTTGTAAAGTAATACACTGCTGCAAACCCTAAGTATATCTGTATGTAACCGCTTAACTCAGTGCATGGCATGCACGTGAGGATTGAGTTAGTGGTGATATACTTAAACTGTTAGTCCGTGGTGAACTTAATAAGAGTTTAGGGTCTCTTGATTAAAACACCAATAATGCGCCCAGAACACCTTAGGGTGTGATAGTCTTATCCGGACTGTCGGTAGAGGGTACCTACGTGGGGCATTTATATATGATGGCATTCATATAGGACTGGACCGATTTAATCTGAATTTCTCGGTATAATTCCGTAATCAAGGAATCTTATTAAATCATTAGATGATCATATATGGATCAACCTTAATCCTGAGGTGAACACAGATGATCGCTTGTCCCGGGTAGTGTTTGATGTGTTAGTTACGGTTCACTTTAATATGTGTTCCAAGCCACTTCTCATTGGCACTATCTCCAGATGAGTGAGTAGTTCTGATTTTCACAGACATGGAATCCATTCCTTCCTGCGGTAAGTAGAGAGACAGTCCCCTTATTTGTTAGCCCTAAGAAAGTGATCGATCCCGGGAGTTCACATTTGACTAATTAGCTACTAGTCAGATATGTGTGCTAATTGATCATTAGGGGGTTAATGGTAAATAAGGATAAGATATTCTGAGTCGGGTTCACGGAGACTTCCCACTCAGAATGGACAGTCTATGGAGGGTTAATCCGTATGTAGTGATTATATCAATGGACGCTTATTCACTCTATGGGTTGAGTATAAGTATACATCTATAATCGGTAGAGTTCAGTTTCGGGTTTATGGTGGCGTAATCCCGGAATTAATAATTATTGTACTTATTCTGTTCGATGAATAATTAATTATTGGAGCTCACGGTTATAGGTCCATGGTCCCCGATGTGGCTTCTGTAATTCGGACTAGTAATCTTGTTACTTGGGCCTCAGTGATAATTAATTGGCTGGGCTAATTAATTGATATGCATGTATATTATTTAGTTGGGCTAAATAATATAATACACATAAAAGACATTTTATGTGGGCTTTTTGACCCTAAAGGTGGCGCCAATATCATCATTTAATTAGAGAGAAATTAGTTTTCTTGGATAATTATTTGACATGTGATTTATCTTTTATTTGTTAAATGATAATTCATGGAATATTAGATAATAATATGATTTATCCTAATTTGTTTGGGATAATCATTTTATTTATCTTTTATTTGGAAAAGGATTAATGTGATAATTATCACTTAATTATTTAATCCTTGGAGGACATTGATTACTCTCCTATATAAAGAGAGTTCTCCCAAGTCTAATGGCGAGGTACTATTCACGTCACTATTCACCGAGAGAAATTGGCCGAAAAATTTCGGCCTCTATTCTTAGGGTTCGAGTTGGAAAAATCTTCGGGATTTTTCTGGTTGCATATCAAGGAGGCTCGTGTATCAAGAAGGGTGTCCACCAACCGCCGTTTGGAGAACACATCGGAAGATCAAGGCTTCTCTTCCCTATATTGGTAACATGATCTTAACCCCCTTGTAGTACTTTAAGTCCTTTAATTATGAATTGTGTCATATAAATCGTGATCCATCCGCTGCGCATAGATCTAATTCGTTTAGATCTAAGAACCTGCATCCTTCAATATCCTGGTAGGGCCTTCTTCTTGCATAATAAGAAGTTTTGAATTCTTTCAGCAGGTCATCTGTCAACTGTACTCTGCCAGGTGCAGGTGCTCTGAATTCATTGATTTCAACTTCAAATATCTTCTTGTTATAGATCCTTGCTGCTTCTTTTGCTTCTGTTGTCTATTCCTCTTCCCCCTTATTGACATCATCAATAAAACGGTTCAGTAGGCCCAGAACACTCTCCTGTGTGTTTACCAGATTGTTCAGTTGTCCTTCCATAATTTCTGTTCTTGTGTCAACTACAGTAATCCGGCCTTCCATAGTTTGCTCCAGCAAGTTGATCCTCTCAGTAAGTTTAGGATCAAGTGCAGCAGGGTGAGATGTCTCAGCAGTGTTAGATTTTTCAGCCAACTTATCAACCTTTTTATGCAAGGATGCAATCTGCTCAACCATGTTTTTGTCTCTCTTTGTAGCATATTGCTTGACATAGGCAACTTGTCTTATCAAATCATTAGTGGTAAACTGTAGATGAGTAACATTGGATGTTACTGACTCTGTTGTCCTTCCTCTATTTTCCACTAAATTCACTAAGTCTTCAAATCTTTGTTCACTCCTTATCAACTGAGTTCTTAGCTGTGTAATATCATCTCTTACAACCCTTAACTCCTACAAAATATGTATTGGAATTGTAGCAGCCATTCCAGCCATACCACCAGCAAAGGTCTCAGTAAGTTCTCCAACATTATCATCTGCCCTAGGTACCCTTACAACAGTTTCTCTTGTCCTATTCCATTCATGGGGTTCAGGACCTTCTTCAACTACATTCAAAACCGGTACCTCCTCAATCATAGGTTCTTGTACTTGTTGAGGCTCTTCTACTTCTTCAGGCAACTGAAATTCTTCATCACTAAAATCATAGTCACCAAGTTGCTCCTCAGGTTGTTTATCAGCAGCTTGCTGCCCAATTTTGCCATCAGTAGCCCTTTCCTCATCAGCCTCTACACAAGATACAAAGGATTCCTCCAATCCCAACAATAAATCCAACCTTTGTCATAGTACCGTCTGATCCTTAGTACTTTGGACCTCCAGTTCCGACCTGTGTTCAGTTGCTGTCTGTACCTCAGCAGACTGAACCTCCACATCTTCTCTAATCTGAGGAAAAACAACCATGTTTTCCTCTAACTAGGGCTGTAAATGAACCTAAGTATTCGATTCGATCCGGAGTATTCGGCTCGAAAAAGCTCGATTCGGGCTCGGTTCGTGGGTTCGAACTTCGAGCCGAACCTTACAAATTAGATATTCGGTGGTCGAGCCGAACATGTTCGAACACGTTCGGCTCGGATATCATAAATTCATATCTGATTCGAGCCGAACATGTTTTTTAAAACCGAGCGAACATGTTCGATTTTTTTAAAAACCCGATTCGAGCCGAACATGTTCGAACAGTTCGACATGTTCGAGCCGAACCGAGCCGAGCTTTTTTCCCCGAATACCAGACCGAACCCGAGCCGAATAATGAAAATATAAGGCTCGGCCATTTCGAGCCGAGCCGAACCTAAGGTTCGAACATACCGAGCCGAGCCGAACCCTGCCAGGGTTCGGTAGGGTTCGGCTCGTTTACAGGCGTACCTCTAACACACCACATACCTCAGCAATCTCTTTTAGCAATTCAGCAGCCTGCTAAGGTTTCTTCAGTGTCAATACTATCCTGATATTGAATTGATTCCTCAAAAATGACTTCTGTCAACTCAACCATCATAGCATCTACAGTGGCCTTTAACATTGTATCTTTAAGAAGTGTTGCTGCTGTTAATTGTTCTTTTAAATCTTCAGTGAATGCATAAAATAGCTCTTGATATAGATTGTCAGTCTGCTGGCCCTCAGCAGACTTGTCATCCTCAGCAGGTTGCTCTGCTGTTTTCTCAGTGGATCTTTGTCCATCCTCTTTAGTAGATCTATCTTTTGCAATACCACTAGATTCTCCTGGATGCACATGATGATCATTATCTGAATCTGATGATGATGATGAGTCATCACTATCTGGTGCAAACTTGGGATCTTTGAACATTATACTTCCTTGCTACTTTTCATTTTCAATAATCTCCAGCAGACTCATCTCTAACAGTGATGTGTCAATCAGTCCCAATAAACTTTCCACTCCAAGACTTTCAAAAGCCCATTCTTCAAAACCACTCATTGGTTCTCTTGCTGGCTTTTGTCTCTTATAGAAAACAAATTTCCATGCAAAGTATTTTGAAATATTTCTAAGATTAGGATCCTCTTTAGGCTTCTTAGATTTCTTCTCCTTCCTTTCATTGGGCATGGTTGGTTTCCTTGGAGCAGGTGGATTAGTTTTATCAACTTGTTGAATTCCAAAAGTCTCAACAAGATGACTCAGTGTATCTTCAGCAGATACAAAAATGTCAGTAGACTCTTCAACAACTACGTTTGTGTCTACCACTACCAATTGCTCTACACTGGCTTCCTCCGGAATTGTATGTTCCTCAGCAGGGATATCAACTGACTTTCCTTCCTCCTGAGTTGTTGCAATCTCAGTAGGGTATTTAACAGGTTCATTAGCTTCCACAGCAGGTCCAGATTCAGTAATTTTCTCTGGTTCTTCAACTTGATGTTCAACAACAACTTCATTAGCCTCCACAGTAGGCTCTACAACTTGTTCAACATCTTCCTCTGCTTCTTCTTCTCTCTGTTCCTCCAGGACCCTTAATTCTTTACTCTTTCCATGTCCTTTCTTCTTTATCATGTGCTTTCTTCTTTTGGAAGGTCTTTCAGGGGATTCAGGGTTAGACTCTTCTGATTGCTCCTTGCTAGAAATCTTCCTCTTCTTAGATGCTTATTTGATCTGTTCTTTAAGCAAATCAGCAGCAATCTTCTTGACAGTTTCAGTAAGCTCAATAGGCTCAACAACAGTTTGAACCTCAGTAGACTTGGCAGTGTCTACTGATTGTCTAGTCCTTTTAGGCTTTAGCATCTCAGTGATCTTTCTAGTGTCAGCAACCTTTCTTTTCTCCACTATTTTCTTTGGTGCAGTAGGTTGCACATCATCTTTAGCTTTAGTTCTCTATTCCTGCTCACCATCACTTTCTACTTCCTGAACCTCTTCATCATCATCTAAGCCTGGAATAGGAGTTGTAATCTCTGGTTTGTATATGGCCTTGTTGATGTTGATGGAGCAACATGAGTAATCTTCAAATGATTCAGCAGGGCCTGAACCATTAACCCCAAAGGTTTTGTCTTGATGAAGAATCCTAAACCAATATATCTAGCATATTTCTTCTCACTTAACCTCTTCCTTATGGTTTCTCTTTCATCTGTCATAATCTTCTTCATGTATTGTACAAAGAAACCGGCCCAATCAAACTTCATACTCCTTGAAATGATTATCAACAAGTCTATTTTAGGCCTAGATAGAGTGTCAGGACTTCTAATAAATCCCAAGTCATTCTTTGCAATGATTTTTCTTAGTAGGTTATACTCATAAGCAATATTCTTGACATTTATGTTCAAGGCTACTGGTGCATCAGGATTAGTTCTGATTGACTCCACAAAAGTTAGCCTTGCTAAATCCATAGATTCTGGATTTGCAGGGGCTCCATTCCCTGGACCAAATCCAAAGACCTCTCTCAGCAGGTCTGAAGTTATTTCTATCTCCTGGCCATTTACAGTTGTTGTAAATGCCTCAACACCATCTCTAATCACCATATTCCTCCATAAATCACAATCATTGTGATATGAAATCTTATCTAATATGATATTTAGCATATTTTCTAGTCCTTCAAATCTTCTGATTCTCCTTCCAAGATTTATAGCTAAACCAGTAGCATCTATGTCAGTAACATAGCCTCTAACACTTTGACTGGTTCCAAGATGAACATCCTTGTCCGCCATTGTTATGTTTGAGAAAGATGAATGAGAAAAGCTCTGTAAATCTGTGTTCACACTTGTGTTTTTTTTATAGAGAAAACGATCTGATTTGCATATACATTATGTATGTATATGTCTGTATATAAATAGAAAGGTAGTGGGCGTGAAACTTGTTAAAAGTGATATAAGGAAATATAGTAGCGCCTTTACTAACACCAATTGGTTTTAGTACAACGGTAAGAGCTTGATCCTAATATGGTAGCAGAGCGGGAGGTCATGGGATCAATCCTTGCTTCCAACATTGTTTCCCCAATTATATTGTACAAGTGTTGGGCCTCTTTGTTGGCCTTGTGTGCCCTTTATATGCCTTTGTGTGCCATGTTGGCCCGGGCTTGTTATAGGCCCACACTTGAGATGGCGCGTTAAAAGTGATATACGGAAATATAGTAGCGCCTTTACTAACACCAATTGGTTTTAGTACAACGGTAAGCGCTTGATCCTAATAAAACTTCAGGCAAGTACTGTGCACGTACTGTAGCATTAACCACGATTTAACTTGTAATATATGTGATGCTGCCACGTGTCCCACTAATTGATCCCATTAAGTGTAGTAACCATTAGATATTGTAACGGCTGTGATAAAGGATAAGAATAATATCCATTTACTCCACTGTTAACTTTCATTAAAGTTTGACTTTTATCAACAACGTATCATTCAGCAGACTGGGTCTTCAGTAGACTTGAACTTCAGCAGCGTCTCTTTGAAATTGTTCTGCTGAAATTCTTCTGTTGGTTCAGCAGCCTGCTGATATAAAAAATGTGTAGCTGATCTTCATACAACATAGTTTTGTTAACTGATAATACAAGATTATGTTTAATACCAATGACTGATCTTCCAAGTGAGTTCACCCAACAGGGCAAAGACCAATCCCCTTGGAAACTTCATTTTCTCAATTGTCCAAACTATAGGAGCACTTAGGAATTATTGATACCAATGACTAATCTGCCAAGTGAGCACACCCAGCAGGGAAAAGACTAGTCCCCTTGGTGAATTCCAGTACTCTGCTGACCATTAAAATTTAAGTCAACTTTGATGGTGCCAAGTTCAGTTCTTAACTTAGCAATTCTTTCACTATCCAAAGGTTTTGTAAAAATGTCAGCAAGTTGATCTTTAGTAAGAATATAGAGAACCACCACATCTTTCTTTTCAACATGATCTCTTCTAAAATGATGTCTCACATCAATGTGTTTGGTTCTTGAGTGCAAAATAGGATTTTCTGTGATTGCAATTGCACCTGTATTGTCACACATTATGGGAATTTCTCTTTCTTCAATCCCATAATCCCTTAACATCTATCTTAACCATAGTACTTGTGCACAACAGCTTCATGCAGCTATGTATTCAGCTTCAGCAGTAGAATTTGATATTGAATTATGTTTCTTGCTAAACTAGGAAACAAGTCTATTTCCCATTAACTAACAGGTTCCTGTGGTGCTTTTTCTATCAATCTTGCACCCAGCATAATCAGAATCTGAGCAGGATATAACCTTTAAACTTCCATCTTTTGAATACCATATCCCTACTCCCAAAGTCTTTTTAAGATACTTGAGAATCCTTTTTACTGCAACTATGTGACTTTCCTTAGGTTTTGATTGAAATCTTGGCCAAGGCTTGCTGCGGAGGAACATAGGGGATAGCAACTTCTTGGCATGTGTGGAAACCCTGGAAACACTGAGGCATGTACTTTTTGAGTGTGAGATGGTAGACAGGATTTAGAGGGTGTCGCCTTACCATGGAACCCTGCAACACCTTCGTTCTGCCTCCTTTACGGAGTTTTTCATGAGGCTGATAGAGGAGCATGGTTTTCAGGATGCATCGCGGTTCGTATGGCTTATGTGGAGGATCTGGAAAGCGCGATGTTTGGCTGTGTTTGATGACCAGGCGGTTTATATCTCTCCTGTTTGTATGCACTCTATGGCTGCCGCGGCTGAGTATACTATGGCCATGGAGAGTTTCCGGGTACAGACGTCTGATCGACACCAGCTGGATAAGTGGATGAAACCTCTGGTAGATGTGGTGAGGTGTTATGTGGATGCATCCGTACTGTAGCGGGCGTGGGTATATGTGCTATTTTTCGGGATTCGCATGGTACAATTGTTCATTCCTTTGCATATCACTTCGATCCAAGGGACTCGGTAGAGTATATGGAGCTCTATTCTATCTCCTTGGAAATTGAAGAGGCAATGCATTTGGGGATTTAGAAGCTTGAGGTTGAGAGTGATTGTCTGCCGTGCATTTCGCAACTTCGACAGCCAGGCGGATCTCACTACTCTAGGCTATTTAGTTCTAGATTGTTTGGTATGTGCGCCTATTATTGTTTCTGTTTCATTTTCTTTTATTCGACGTGTGGGGATTATTCTTGTGCATCTTTTAGCTAGACATGGTTTGTTGGTTGCTGCCCGAACACTTTGGGGTCCCTCGTCCCCGGGCGATGTTTTAGCCGCTTGTTTGACGGATATTGCTTAATAAGATTCCTGTTTCTTCAAAAAAAGATAATAAATTAGGAGTAATAGAAAAAAATGTAATAAATACTCGATTAGTATTCTCAAAGGTATCATATTATAGGACAAACCATAAAGTTATAGACTTTTATTTTGAGATGGAGGTAGTAGTACTTATGCTGATCAACCTTGTTCGGCCTAAAAATGATTAATCCAAATTATCAAATTCATAATGACTCAACTTTATATCTTGATGATATTTCTCACACATTTTAAAGATGGGGTATTACAACAATTGTAAACTTTTTAAAATTACCACCCCACAACCCTGTCCCCTCACCTATGGACAAACATAAGTCAGTACGGATGGTCTCAAGACCACCTACAATTTGACCCAAAAGAAACTATATTAAAATTAGTCATTTGTTAAAAACACATACGAGAAACTAGCAGTTTAAGAAAGGTTAATATAGAAGCAATGCAAACATAAAGTATGGTGAAATTGATAAAACACAGAAACAAAGAGAACACAGTGATTTAACGTGGTTTCTGGCGTTGTGCCGACTACTACACGAACAGAAAAGGAGATATTTTACTATACACAAAGTTACAAGGTTTTTCACACACATTGCATTGATTACAACATTTGTATTTATATGCACAATTCCCTAACCCTAGCCGCCATAAGATCTTTGTCGGAAATGTCATAAATACCCCAGATATGGACCCTAGCTCCAGCTGTTATCCACCAGATGAAACTCAACTTCAGCTGACCTTCCCAGACTTGTAACCAACTACTCAGATGTAGAACTTAGACGTACTCAGCAAAAACTCAGCAGACAAAACTGAAAGCTGACTTCAGAAGAAACTCAGTTTGCACTCCACCAAAACTGTCTTTCATAGAACTGAATACACTTACTAAGTTGACCATCATTCTCAGCTCAGTTTCATAGATTAGCTCCACCAGTTTATAACTCAGTTTAGAGATCAAGTAACTTAACGTACAAATCTCCACCTAGACTTGAACTCTCATTCACAGTCAATCAAATTGCACAATCAGATGTAATTATACCAGATGCATTCGTCAATGCCAGGATGTACTTGTACCAGAATTCTCCACAGAATCCACTCAGCTGATCTACCTTCAGCTGAGTATCCAGATCATAGTTTATAAGCTTTGAATATTCAGCAAGTCTAGACACATCTGAAACTTGCTTTGCTGAACTGGTTTAGTGAACATATCAGTAGGATTATCCTTGGTGCTGATTTTCTTCACTACAACCCTTTTCTCATTTCTCAGAAAATGATACCTCACATCAATATGCTTGGTTCTCTCATGATGAAACTGATCCTTAGCTAGACAAATTGCACTCAAACTGTCACAATAAATCTCAGCTTGATCTTGATGTAGCCCCAAATCACTGACTAGTCCCTTCAACCAGATACCCACCTTAGCTGCTTCAGTAAGAGGCATATATTCAGCCTCAGTAGTTGATAAAGCCATTGTGGCCTGAAGAGTTGCTTTCCAGCTGACAACTTAATTACCCAATGTGAAAACATAATCAGTCATTGATTTTCTGCTGTCCACATCTCCTGCATAATCAGCATCACAGTATCCTGTGACCAGTTCTTGGTTATCACCTCCATAAATGAGACCAACATCAGCTGTACCCATAAGGTACCTGAATATTCTTTTCAAAGCTTTCCAGTGTTCCTTTCCAGGTTGTGCCATAAACTTTGCTAACAACACTGACTGCCTAAGCCATATCAGGCCTAGTGCACACCATGGCATACATTAGACTGCCAACTGCACTAGCATAGGGAACTCTTGACATGTTCTCCTTCTCCTCTGGTGATTGTGAATCAAAAACTGACAAATGAACATTTGATGCTATAGGAGTATCTATTGGCTTAGCAGCTGACATGCCAAACTTTGACAAAATCTTCTGTATACAGCCCTACTGAGATAAAAATAGTTTCTTCTTATTTGATATGGAGAAGGTTGTTGCAGATGCTTGCCTATCATTCCTAAGGGGAATAATTCTAATAATTTAAGGGTGAGTGATTTTCTGTGCAATGGGTCTTGGAATCGAGAAAAGCTCTTAGAATATTTTTGGCCGGTTGATGTTAACCAAATCACTAATATTCCGGTTAGTCTAAACGGTGTGCCAGATAAAAGAGTTTGCTTATTCACGAATAATGGTGAGTTTATCTCTAAAGCAGCCTATGATTTCTGCCTTCAAAATAGAGTTAGACTAGAAAATGGTTCTTCGTCTTTACAAACTAATAGCTTTAATGATAAATTTTGGAAGCGAATTTGGGCTCTACAGTTGCCTTTGAAAATTAAAATGTTTGTTTGGAAGTTGTTGAAAAGGGTTTTGCCGACCTCGGAGGTGCTACATAGAAGATTTGGCTATCATGAATCTTTATGCACTTTCTGTGGGAGTGTGATGGAATCGGTTGAGCATATTTTCATAGATTGTCAGTATGCTCAGAATGTTTGGAAGCTTGTGGGATTATGTTGGAATGTGTTTAAGTCGCCTAAAACTACTTTAATGCATTGGTGGGATGTTATTTCAAGAGAAAAGCCTTCTAATACCTTCGCTGACAGAGTTACTTTATCTTGCTATGTTTTGTGGTATATTTGGAAGGCTCGTTGTAATCGTGTTTTTGATCACTTGTATTGGGCATTTGAGGAAACTGCTCAGTTTGCCAGTGAGGCTTGGTCCGAGTACATGCAGGTACATAAAGAGGAGAGGGCGATTCCTAATCATTTTTCTTCCTCTCCTGTCTTGCAGCGCGAGGTCCCCCAGTTTGTGGAGGTTCGTGCCTTCGTCGATGCAGCCTGGAAGCCGGATTCTGGTCTTGCGGGATATGGTGCAGTTCTTCTCCAGGATGGCGATGCAGTCTTGGAAGCTTGGTCTTCTCCGAGGTCGCAATGTAGTTCGGCCTTGATAGCGGAGGCCCAAGCATTACGATGGTGCATGGAAAGATGCCTAGCAATGGATGTAAAACGCATTGTCTGTTACTCGGATTGTTTAGCTTTGGTTAATTATTGTAATAGCTCCAAACCCCCCCCCGGTATCCATTTCTGTCATCCTTGAGGATATACGGGTATTATCCAGTAAGTTTGATTTCTGCCTTGTCTCTTATACTGGACGTGAAAACAACAAGATGGCTCACAATCTTGCGGCTTTCTCGTTCAGTTTGGATATTGGGGTGTTTTGGCATAACTGTATCCCGGTTTGGCTTTGTAACGCTTAGTTTGTTTAATAAAAGCTTTCGTTTCCTGGAAAAAAAAAATAAAATAGAGAAGTGCATATAGTTAAAACATACAATACTATATATAGTCAAGAAGCCCAGTTAGTCTTCAACTTTAATACTTCAAGAGAGTGGAAGCTGCATCACCGGGTGATCTAGTTTCTGAGCTAATGGATTCGAGAATGATATTGTTTTTGAGTGGTGGGTCATCAAACCACCAAAGATAAATCACCTACAACCTCTATAACTAGTATAGTGGAAGCAGGGGTCGAACCCACATGGAACGGTGAATTTATTTCTCCTAAAATTTGTAACACAAAAGATATTTGGGTTTTTATCTAATTTCCTAAAAAGAAAACGAAAAATAAACGAAGAAAGGTTCCAGTCAATTAATCGTCCCCCCTCAATTCCTACGATTGATCATCGATTCAAGGATGACTCGCTAAATTACTAATAAATTGGTTATAGCCACCGACAACCGCCAAGTGACCAATCTCTCCTAAATTCGATAATCAAGACACGGTCATTAATTATTCTCTAACCGGAAGACACCCCTAGACACGGTCATAAGAGTTTGGAATCCCGGAAGCATTAAGGTTTGAGAGACCCAATTCAAGGTATTAATCCAACCGGACTAATTTTAACCTAGATTATCTATTTCCACAACAGGGAATCCTACGGGCTACGAACCGGCAGGTAATGTGTTGTTTACCACTAAAAATCCAATCTTTTATGACAACCGCCTAAGATGGGTTTTGGTGCTAGATCAAAATATCCGTTTAATTATCGCGCGCCAACAATCAAACAATAATTCTAATCCTCTATTGCAAATCAGAAAATAGATAAATACTAACAATCAAACGAGGTGAAAAACGTTTAGATCTCACAACCATATAAAATTGAGGGTTCAACAATCAATCAACTGGAATAGAAATTAACTAAGTACTCATTAAACTATAAAATAAGAAAGAAAAAGTCATACCAATGTCTAGAAAAGAATTCGACGACGGAGGTACGCAGCTTCTAATTTTGTTCACGTCTAACCTCCTCTGTTCACGTCTCTCCACTCTCAGCAAAAAAATAAAAACCTAATATCCTCTTCTATTCTATTGTTCTGCTCCCGTACATAAGAGTGATTTGGAAATTCCTTGGGCCAAGCCCACTTATTCCTTATAAATAAAATAAAACTTATGATAATAATAAAAATAATAATACTTAAATATTAAAATGGGTCCTTGTAATAATAAAAGCCCAGTGTGACCAACGAGCGATAATCCACGGTTGGCCTCGACAGACTTTGTCTTCTCTTCAATAGTCGGGATCCCGACATAGGTGAAAACTGAAATTCTCGGATCTTGACACGCCGCTTTTCTCCAATCTTCCACAAAGCATCCAAAACTGCTCTTTAAGTCCTGAAATCTTCCATCGCCGCTCACGAGCTCTTAAAACCTGAAAATCATCTAAAACATACCCGGAACGGAGCATTCCCCGACAAAATAGATATACAATACGCATAGAAAATTCCCATAAAATACGGTCTCATCACTCCCCCACACTTAGATTATTGCTTGTCCTCAAGCAATGCACTCTCAATCCCAAAAATAAGAAAAGAAAAAATGCATGATTTTAAATCCTAAATGAATGACTTAAAATTATTTGAATGCAAAGCACCAAAAGAATTCCAATCAATGACGCACGTCCAACCTTTTCATCAACCTCGTATTTCATAATGCAAATCAAATGATAACAAAGCAAGGCACAACACACACTAGTATTCATACGACTCACTATAACGTCACTCGATCATAAACTTTAAAGGGGCAAAATGAAAGAGTCCTAACTTGTCCTCACGGGTAAACTCTCATTATACTGCATAGGGACAATTCACACACTCTCAAAAATCAACACACAACCAAAGTATTACCATAGGTTTGCATATCCATCAAATCTCCACCACTATGCAATCAAAATCCAATGCACAAATCATGAGGTCTTTCATGGGGTTGTACGTGGGCTAGGACTGAAAATAAGGTAGGGAAAAGGGAAATACAAGGCTAACTTGTCAAGGAGAGTGCATGAATAATCACACCAATTATCACATAGCCACCAAGAATGAATCTCATTGAAACACAATGTGGCTCCAACTTCTATGACATCCTAAGAATAGAAGTGCAAAAAATACTCTACAAAGAAGCTTGCAAAAAATGCGCGAGAACAAGCTAATTTTTCAATATATAAGACACTTCTTCAATGTAAGATCCTTTTTTTTTTTCTTTTTCTTCTTCTTTTTTTTCATTCATTTTTTTTTTCAACACATTTTTTTTTTCTTTTTATCTAGCAATACCCATCACACTCAAGCAATCTGAGCCATTTTCCCAAAATATTCGCTTCTTGGTACATTTTCCTCAAAATATCATGCAACTATTCATACAATCCCTTGACAATAGGGTCAACAAAAAAGGGGTATATCGTAAGAAAAATGTCATGGGTTTATTTTCTGGAGTTTGTCAAAGAAAGGGTCAGGCTAGAAGGGGCTCACTAGGGGGTATAAAACATGGGTAGGCTAACAAAAGTGGGTCTTGAAATGGCTAAATCCTAGGTGCCTCAATCATTTAAGTGCACTAAACCTGAAAAAGGGTGGTCTCGAAATGCATGTCAACGCAAATTCTAGAATGACATTGGAAGTGTGGATGCCACTGAAAGGAAAATATGAGCGAGTGCGCTCTTTGGCTAGGTGAAATCCTCACTTTTAAGTGGCTTTTCGTTAGGGCTCAATGATTTTACCTTCAAAGTTCACAAACAAGTGACCTAAGGTGAGTGTGTATCAATAAAAGTGTGTGTTTGCATTGATCAATTACCGTTTGATTATAATTACTTCACACAAAATTTAAATGAAAAAGTTGGTAAAGTGTCATACTTTGCGTACTCGGTGCTATGAGGTCCTAAAATGTCCTAAAAAAATGCAATTCTAATATGCAAATGCATTAAAAGCTCTCCCACACTTAAATCATACATTGTCCCCAATGTATGTTAAAAGTGGGAGGAAGAATGCAAAATATGGAATGATATGCAACTAAAATGATATTCATGATATGCAAAAGTACTACTCTAAATATGAAAAGAAAAAGAAAAATAAAAAGAAAAGGAATGAGAATACCTTACAATTCGGACCGTGGGGCGATGAAAAATAAGCCTTGGATTTCATCGTGATTTCCGTATAGTCAATGGCATCCGGGGTGGTGCGGGAGGGAAGATCATTGGAATGATTTCGGACTCACTTAGGTCGCTTGTAGATGAAGGAGAGAATGGGTGGAAATGTGGGAGGTGGATGAGAGTAGAAGTCGGGTGGGAAGTGAAATTTGTGGGTGAGAGAGGCATTTATTATTAATAAAAAAATGGGTTTGGTTTTTTTTTTTTTATTATTATTTTTTTTTGAAGCAAAATTTGGTGGAAATAAGGTAATTTGTGAGGGGAAAAAGAAAAAAAAAATGCTTTTTATTTTTTTTTTAGAAAGGGGAAGGACGGTTGGGGGTGAGTGAATTGATGAGGAATTTTTTTTTTTTTTTTTGAAGCAAAAGAAATTAAGCTTCTCTAAATGATGTGATCACATCATTATTTGTTTACTTTCTATTTTTTGGACAAACAATGTTGAAAAACACATCTTAAAATCGATGTGATCACATCATTATTTGTTTACTTTCTGTTTTTTGGGACAAACAATGTTGAAAAACACATCTTAAAATCGATGTGATCACATCATTATTTGTTTACTTTCTGTTTTTTTGGACAAAAAATGCTGAAAAACATACCTTAAAAGCGATGTGGTCACATCGTAATTTATTTACCCGCAGTTTCTATGCCTTCACCAAAGCTCCTTACCCATTTTCCTCCCCCCCAGTCTTGTACCTCCACATATGAAATTCACTAAAACGTCTTATGTTTCTAAACAGAATTCAGCTCTTCACCTGCAAATCAGACAAAAGTCTCCACCAAAGACGTAAATCTCTCTTTTTTTTTCACTTATTATGCTAAAAACCAAAATGAAATAAAATAAAGAAAATTATTTTCTTTGGGTTGCCTCCCAACAAGCGCCTTTCTTTAATGTCTTTGGCTAGACATACTTACCTCGGCTATCCATTGTCAAATGGAATAGTTTTTCTTTCATGATTCTTCCTTGAATACTCAGTGAGTGAGCCATCCATCTCATCTTCAGGAAGAATCAATTGTGCCTTGGCTCTCGGCACTTTTATGAAGTATCTTCCCAAGAAAATCTGTACCGGATTAGGATCTTCCACATCCCAGTTCATAATATAGTGATCTAGTGGGAAGACTACTTCCTTCTTGCTCACTTGCATGCCCAAGGTCATCTCAACAACTCTAGGCAACAACGGCTCCTCAAATTTAACTTCCTCCGGGTGATTTTCTTCATGACTCGACACATCATCCTCTAACTTCTCCAACACCATGTGAATTTCTTCACCCTTTTCTTGGTCATCATCATCATTATCATCAATCTCTGGTGTTGGATCAATTGTCGGACAATCGTCTTCTTCATCATACCATATCGGAGGAGAGGATGTTTTTAACTTTTGTTCTTTAAGCCGATCCACTTTAGTTTTCAGCTCGCCAATTTGATTTTGCATATTCTGAACCCAGGCGACATGCTCTTCTCTAAACTGTGAAGCCTCTTGTACCAACTCTTGAAGAGGTATCATTTCAATTTGGATTATCTTTGCAATAGTAGTAGAAAAGGTCTTCATAAGTTCTTCAACGGTTGTACTGAATTTGAAATTGGCAATCCTTGTTCACTAGGCGGTGGAAAGTAGAGTTGTAGCCCGACTCGATGGTGCGGCTGATTTTGATAATATCTCTCCTCATACAGGTTGTTCACCCGGTATCCGTAATAATCATGATTCACCGTAGAGCTTGTGTAGTTGTAACATGACATGCTTGGAAACAAAGGCAACACAAAACAAAACAAAACAAAACTATATACAAAATTTCAAAAGAAATAAATCACTTAACACCGTTCCCCGGCAACGGCGCCAAAATTTGGTGGGTCATCAAACCACCAAAGATAAATCACCTACAACCTCTATAACTAGTATAGTGGAAGCAGGGGTCGAACCCACAGGGAACGGTGGATTTATTTCTCCTAAAATTTGTAACACAAAAGATATTTGGGTTTTTATCTAATTTCCTAAAAAGAAAACGAAAAATAAACGAAGAAAGGTTCCAGTCAATTAATCGTCCCCCCCTCAATTCCTACGATTGATCATCGATTCAAGGATGACTCGCTAAATTACTAATAAATTGGTTATAGCCACCGACAACCGCCAAGTGACCAATCTCTCCTAAATTCGATAATCAAGACACGGTCATTAATTATTCTCTAACCGGAAGACACCCCTAGACACGGTCATAAGAGTTTGGAATCCCGGAAGCATTAAGGTTTGAGAGACCCAATTCAAGGTATTAATCCAACCGGACTAATTTTAACCTAGATTATCTATTTCCACAACAGGGAATCCTACGGGCTACGAACCGGCAGGTAATGTGTTGTTTACCACTAAAAATCCAATCTTTTATGACAACCGCCTAAGATGGGTTTTGGTGCTAGATCAAAATATCCGTTTAATTATCGCGCGCCAACAATCAAACAATAATTCTAATCCTCTATTGCAAATCAGAAAATAGATAAATACTAACAATCAAACGAGGTGAAAAACGTTTAGATCTCACAACCATATAAAATTGAGGGTTCAACAATCAATCAACTGGAATAGAAATTAACTAAGTACTCATTAAACTATAAAATAAGAAAGAAAAAGTCATACCAATGTCTAGAAAAGAATTCGACGACGGAGGTACGCACTTCTAATTTTGTTCACGCTAACCTCCTCTGTTCACGTCTCTCCACTCTCAGCAAAAAAATAAAACCTAATATCCTCTTCTATTCTATTGTTCTGCTCCCGTACATAAGAGTGATTTGGAAATTCCTTGGGCCAAGCCCACTTATTCCTTATAAATAAAATAAAACTTATGATAATAATAAAAATAATAATACTTAAATATTAAAATGGGTCCTTGTAATAATAAAAGCCCAGTGTGACCAACGAGCGATAATCCACGGTTGGCCTCGGATGCACTTTGTCTTCTCTTCAATAGTCGGGATCCCGACATAGGTGTGGCGAAATTTCGGATCTTGACACGCCGCTTTTCTCCAATCTTCCACAAAGCATCCAAAGCGCTCTTTAAGTCTGAAATCTTCCATCGCCGCCACGAGCTCTTAAAACCTGAAAATCATCTAAAACATACCCGGAACGGAGCATTCCCCGACAAAATAGATATACAATACGCATAGAAAATTCCCATAAAATACGGTCTCATCATTGAGCCAATAATTCGAGGTCCGTTTGTTCTGGAACATCTATGGTACTTGCTTTCTTTGGTAGGATTTTTCCTCCCATATTATTAAACCACCAAAATAACCTTTTCAATGCATGACACCATTAATATGTAAAAGTCCTAAAATAGCAGTACAAAAATGAGTTGTACACAAAGTGATCATCACAAGGTAACTTATTAGGCCATTAGTGCTCAGGGGAACTTCCAAAGCTGTAGACTGAACAATGCTAATCTCTCCATCCCTGCATAAATAATCAGATGCAACATATTAGAGTGTTATAATTCATCCAAGTTGATGTTCCAACCGAAAACATGCCATCCGATGTCAAAGGTAGCAAACAACAGACGCATATCCAATAGAGTGTTATCGGCCGTGAGAGAAATCTATTGTCTCGGATAACGCAAATAGCATACAAGAATCCTCTGGTCAGCCATATAAATATTCTCAAAACAACTACAATGCCCGAGAAACTCTTTTTTGAGCGAAAGAGCATCTCCCGTTTCACATATAGCTTATTTTGGCTTCTAGTCTCAAACAAAGCATGGAGATGAGAGGCTTCCACCTGCTGTTTGCATAAGCATTATGCCGTATATACCTGACGACTTCCGATTGACGAACGAAATCAAAGTGATTCGAGCTTGTTGCGCCAAAGAGTACATTAGAAAGAAGTTTACATGGTACGAAGAGGCTGTAGAAATTCAGAGTCGAAACACATTAAATTAATAATCAGGATTCCTAATCATGAGAGTCTTGAACATTACGATGGAAATTCTTGGGTAGCATTGATCTGTAAAAAAAACAGTTATCTGCAAAGAAGCGAAATTGTTAATCAGATGCTTTATTTTTTAACACGAAAAAAAGAGAATTAAAAAAAAAATACCGATGATAGATTAACAAAGCAGAGATTCCTGTGAAAAGGGAAAAAAACAAAGCAGTGAAATTTGGCGGTGATAGTGTCAAGAATCAATGGAGAAATGGAATAGAGACGGAGACGCGTGTCGAGAGAATTGAACCTGTTATGACGGATCGATCAAGAAGTGATGGTGATTGTGAATAAAGATAAGCAATTAACAAGTAAACAAAAATAGAAACAAGAGAACACAGATTTAACGTGGTTTCCAGCAATGTGCCGACTACTCCACGGACTAACGAGGATATTTTATTATCAGGAAAAAGTTACAAGTGACTATTAATACAGATGGTATTTATAACCTTAGGAATCAAACCCTAAACGACTAAACAGCCAAACCAGATAATGACTGAAATACCCTAGAAGTAACTTCACCAAAATGGAAAACCATGAAGCAGACGTGTTCCCTAAGTCTACTGAGAATCAGCAGCCTTGACTTCAACAACCTTGTCTCCAGTAGCTTGATCAACCCTGCCGACCAGCCTTAGCTGAACACCAAATCACAGTTTCCACACCAGACTCAATAGAGTATTACACTCAGCTGACCAAACTTAGTAGCATAGTTTAATCACCATTACAAATTTCCACATTGACTTCAACTTCATGCAAACTGACCAGATGCACAACCAAGTGCCAGAAATCCTCTTTGTCTTCAAATTTGAATACCTCCGCAGACCCCCACCTTCAGCTGAGTATTCCTAGATTCAGATCAACAACTTTGGATATTCAGCAAGTCCAGACACAACTGAAACTTGTCTTTGGGAACTATTTTAGTGAATATATCATAAGGATTAACATCAGTGCTGATCTTCTCCACTTTGACCATCCTCTCATTCCATAGAAAATGATACCTAACATCAATGTGCTTGGTTCCCACATGATGAACCTGATCCTTAGCCAAACGTATTGCACTGAGACTGTCACAATACACCCTAGCTTGATCTAGATGCAGACTCAGATCATTTACTAGCCATTTCAACCAAATTGCTTTCTTTGCTGGTTCTGTCAGTGCCATGCATTCTGCTTCAGTAGTAGATGATGTCACTATACCATGTAAAGTTGCCTTCCAACTTATCACGGAACCACCCAAAGTAAACATTTCTCAGTCATAGATCTCTTGCTGTACACATCAGCAGCATAATCAGAATCACAGTACCCTATGACAAAAAAATGAGTACCACCTCCATAAATGAGTCCAATATCAGATGTACCCCTAAAGTACCTAAATATCCTTTTCATTTCCTTCCAGTGTTCCTTTTCAAGTTGAGCCATAAACCTGTTGACAACACTGACTGCCTGATCCAAATCAGGCCTAGTACAGACCATGACATACATTAAACTATCCACTGTGTTGAAATAGTATCCTAAACCCAATCGGGTTAGACCGGATCCGACCGAGTCGGATCATTTCTACTATTTCTTTATGTTTGTACATATGTAAAATGGCTTTTCTGTTGTCATATATATGTTCTTTTAAAGAACCAATTATGAATTGTTATATGATAACGTCCATAGTATTAAACTGTGATAGAGAAACCATGATAGGTGATTATGGTTGATGAGATCTCTAATCACTTTAATAAGTTTGATACTTAAATGTCTCTAGGCTGATGTACTATTAAACAGGGCATTGATAGTATAAACAGACTAGCACGTATTAGATGTCTTCTGTCTTTAAGGGCAGGGATACATCTCGTCTATCGAAGTGTAGAGACACTTGGACTGTACGTGGACGTGTATTAGAGAATGCGTACGTTAAATTGACCCACTTACATTAAGTGTCGCACTATGTGACGGTTGTGTAATTATCCTTTGGACCGGAGTCTTCATGGAATCACGGTGTGGATTGTCATGCTGTGACACTATTGAGGTTTCCCCTAGCCACGGGGCGATCATGCGGTAGTGATTGGGTATGATACTGAAGCATGCAGAGTATACATGTTTGGTCATCTAGGAATCGCGTACCCTATCAGTAGGGGTGAATATCCAAAAGAGCCTTCTTATAAGGAATGTTTTACTCTCGTGAATCTTTGCAAAGTGGAAGTAAATGAGTTACTTCGAGAGAGCATGATATCCAGATTATAAGACACGGTCGTTAATGTTTGACACTCGACGTAAGACCGTATGGATATTATTACAGCGATAGGATTGTAAGTTACACGGTAACTGTTTCACATTAAAGGTAGTAGTCATTGCATTTGACTCTTCCAATGATTGGGGGTCACGGTGTGTTGCTAGACGCTATCCCGTGATCGTTAGGCATGAAGGGCATTTTCGTAATTTGCACTTTATGTCTACAGCCAACATATTCGGAAGCCTATCGGGTCACACACATATGAACATCAAATCGGATTAAAATGTGGTTATAGATGATAACCAAATAAGGAAAGTTTATCTCACAACTATAAATGTTATAGTGGTAAATTAATATGGTGATACTTATTTATTGTGAATAAATATAATACAAGATATTAATTATGTTTATTAATTAAATATACATATATTAGATATGTGTATGTCGAATTTATGTGTGTATATGATATACATGTATTTTGTAAATTAATTAATCATAGTATTATATTATTAATTAAAAAATATTCCGGAAGCCAATAAAAGGCTATATAGGGCGTCACGTTCATTGTGTATATAATACACTTGGATTGTGCAATTTAATTAATAAGATTACCATATATTAATATTAGATATTAATGACTATAGATTTGCAGATTATAGATTTGCACACATGTGTAAATTGATTTATGGTAATAAGATAAATATAATCAATATAAGATATTGACAATATTTAGATTTATTTAATATGAGATATTGTAATAAATGAGATGAATCAATCAATTATATTTTCCTTATTTTATTGGAAAAATGTTTTCTTCTCCTCCACACCTCTTGGGGCGCCACCTCCTCTATATAAAGGAAGTGGGTGTCAAGCTCTTTTATGTAAAATAGAGCATCCTATAGAGAGTTGATGAGAGGGGAAAAATGCCGGTCTAGCAATCGGAGTTTTCCAATAGCAATCCTTGATGGGATTCCGGCGGGCTGTTCGTGTGGACTGGTGGTAGAGGCCGAACACTTGGGCGGCTCTATGCAGAACTACTCTTCTTAGACGGTCAAAGCGTCGATCTTTTAGATCAACCAAGGTAACCACCGTCTACTAGCTTATTTGTTTATTTCATAAACGAAGTCGATCTTTGGGTAAAAGGAAATCAAAATTTTGAATTCCGCTGCGTTGCTGCGTAGATTTTCTAGCACACTGCACTAGCATGTGGAACCCTTTGGCATGTATGCTGGATATACAGAAACCCGAATCCGGATCCGATCCATAATTGGATCGTCAGATCTGATTCACAGCACCGATCGAGACACTCGATCTTGCACATCGGAAGCTACAAATAAATTCGCATGCGATTTTACCACGATTCGATTCGCATTAAAAATTAATCTAACTACGAGAAGGTTGAAGATTTACCTTATTCTAAGAGGAATAATAAATCGACAGATAGAGAAGCTGCAGTCTTCCGGATTGTATCTCCTAGCGATGACTGGTGAACGTCGATCCTCGCCGTAGAACCTCCTCGAATATGCACACTAAGGAAAGAAACTAATTTTTCTTCCTTTTATTTGTTATGTGGCGCAAATTGTAAGCCTTAATTGTGTTAGGAGGAACTCTCTTTATATAGAAAAATAACTAGTCAAGAGAGTTATCCTTTTTACACCACATTTACCTATTCCCACAAGGAAAAGATATTTGCCAAAAGATAAGAGATAATTCTCAAAAAATCAATATCTTTATCTCTTTTCCATTAATTATCCAACAAATAGATAATTAATTAATTACACATGTGACATCATTTAGGAAAATTTGTTTTCCTAATTTTATCACATGGGGCGACACTTTCAACATTATTTTAATAGAAAATGTCTTTTCTACTTTACATATTATTTACCAAAATAAATAATATTGCATATTCATTAAATAGACTAACTATTTAATTTATTCTCGAGGTTCCATAAAACGAGAAAACACTCGTGTGTTAGGAGCCAACCCGGGGACCATGGACCTATAACCAGTAGCTACAATAAATTAAATAAAATATTCTTCGAACATAATATTTCTACATAATTCATTAATTCCGGAAATACGCCACCATAAATCCGAAACTGAACTCTATTGATTATAGATATAACTTATTCTCAAAACGTCAAGTCGAGTCGATAAGTGTCCATTGATATAATCATTATATATAAACTAACCCTCCATAGACTATTCGTAATGAAGTGGGAATATTTCCGTAAACCTTTTTCAATACATCTCATCCTTATTTACCATTAACCCACTAGTGATCAATTAGTTCATAACTAATACGAACTCCGCGGATCGATCAGTTTCTAGGATTAACAAATAAGGGGATTGTCTTTCTACTTCCCGCAGGAAGGAATGAATTCCATATCTGTGTGACACACACTTCTCACTTATTCCAGAATAGTGCCAACATGAAAGTGATTCGGACCGCACCTCTTAGCGATCCTTAACGAACACGTCAAACCCTATCCTGAAACCAGTGGGAGTATGCAATCACTTCAGGATTAAGGTTAATCCATATATGATCATCTTGTGATTTAATAAGATTTCTCAATCACGGAATTATATGAGAAACTCAGATTAAATCTGTCCAGTCCTATATGTCTCTCATCACATATAAATGCCCCACTTAGACAACCAATGTCGACGGTCCGGATAAGACAGTCACATCATAAAGTGTTATGGGCGCATTAATGGTGGTTTAATCAATAGACCCCATACTTTGATTAAGTTCACCACGGACTAACATTTCAAGTGTATCACCATAAACTTAATCCTCACGTGCGACACACACTAAGTTATATGGCTACATATGATACGACTTAGGGTTTTCAGTAGTGTGTTACTTACAAGCACGAAGCAAGTATAAAATGAGAATAAATCTGTCATTTATTAATTCTAAACACAATTGCATAAATTGTCTTTCGGGCGCTACTTCCAACAATGTATTCTTCCTCTTCAGTTGAGTGTGGAGCAAACACAACAGACACATGTAGATTTGGTGCCATCGGAGTATCGATAGGTTTGGCTGCTGACATTCAAACTTGGATAATACCTTTTTAATATACCCCTACTGAGACAAGAACAACTCCCCCTGCTTCCTATCTCTATAGATCTCCATCCCCATAATTTTCTTTGCATTCTCCAAATCCTACATCTCAAATTCATCCTTGTGCAGATTCTTTAGATCTTGAATATCAGACTTGTTCACAGCAGCCATTACCATATCATCCACATACAGAGCCAAATAGATGATTGAACCATCCATCAACTTGTTTTGATAAACACGACAATCATATGGACTCATGCTATAACACTGCTGAACCATATAACTGTCAAACTTCTTATACCACTGTCTTGGGGCATGCTTAAGTCCATATAAGGACTCTTCAACTTGCAAACATATCCTTCCTTTCCAGGAACTTGGAAACCCTCTGGCCGAGTCAAATAAATTTCCTTATCTACATCTCCATGTAGAATGTCTGTCTTCACATCTAATTCCTAGAGTTCAAGATTCTGTTGTCCCACTATTGCTAACAACACCCTGATGGAAGTATGTCTGACCACTAGAGAAAATATCTCATCATAGTCTACCCCATCTTTCTAACTGAACCCTCTTGCAACCAAACGTGCCTTATATCTGATGCCCTCGGCAGATGTCATTCCTTCCTTCTTCTTGAAGATCTATTTGCAGCTGACCACCCTTCTATCCTGTGGTTGTTTGACCAGATCCTAAGTCTCATTCTTCTCAAGTGACTCCATTTCTTCTCCCATGGCAACAAGCCAATGAGATGCCTCAGAACATGTCACATCTTCCCTGTAAACCGTCCACTTCTTTAGCTACATACAGTTCATATCCAACCATATCCTCCTCAAACCCATATCTTCTTGGGGATCTGATATTGGTAATCATAGCTCTGCTGAGAGCTATACCCTGCTGACCAACATCAGCTTTTTGAGTATTTGCTGATTCTTGTTCAACAAACTGGCTTGGATAAAGTTCTGGATCTGCTGATTGTTGACTATCCCCCACTGAGTCTTTCAATTCAGCAGACTCTACTTGATGCTCCACCTGTTTGTCAACCTTATCAGTTTTAGATCCAATTTCAGATTCAGAAGTGGGCTTCACAGATGAGTTAAGAATAGATTTTTAATCAAAGACTACACTCCTGCTGAGAATAATCCTATTTTCTGCTGTTGATTGTATACTCTTTTACTCCATCTCCATATCCAACAAATAATCCCTTCTTGGCTCTAGGTTCCAGTTTACCTTCACTAAAATGATAGTATACTGTGCTTCTGAAAACCCTTAGACCAGAGTAATCTACTGACTTTCCTGACCAAACCTCAAGTGCCGTTTTGAGCTTGATCCCAGTGTGAGGCCCCCTATTGATTAAGTAGCATGCTGTGTTAATAGACTCTGCCCAAAACCTTCTTGTTAGACAAAAATTAGATAACATGCACTTTGCCCTCTCCAGAAGAGTTTGATTCATTCTTTCAGCAACACCATTCTGTTGTGGAGTGTCTCTGGCAGTATGGTTCCTAGCAATGCCTACATTCTTGCAAAATTCATCAAACTCAGACCAACAAAATTCCAGTCCATTATCAGTTCTAAGTCTCTTGATCTTCTTCCCTGTCTGGTTTTCAAGCAAAGCCTTCCACTGCTTGAAGTGCTTGAATGCTTAAATCTTGTGCATCATTATAACTACCCAAACCATCCTTGAGTAATCATCTATAAAAGGAACAAAATACCTGTGACCACCCAGTGACTTCACCCCTGAAGGTCCCCAACAATCAGAATAGATATAATCAAATGTCCCCTTTGTGATGTGAATTGCTTTTGGGAACTTGCTCCTATGTAGCTTCCCAAACACACAGTGCTCACACAATTCCAACTCCTTGACCTTATGTCCCCCAAGTAGATCAGATTTAGACATAATTTGTATCCCTCTTTCACCCATATGACCCAATCTCATATGCCACAACTTGGTTAGCTGTTACTGGTGAACCTCTGATAATGCTACAATAGCAGAACCCGATACAGTAGACCCTTGTAGTATATACAATGTCCCCTGTCTAATATCCTTTAGAATCATAACTGAACGCTTGTAGACATTCACCTCTCCACCTTCACCCCTGAACCTGAACCCATTACTGTCTAGTAGACTAAGTGATATCAAATTCTTGGTCATCTATAGAACATGCCTAACCTCATTCAGTGTGCAGAATTTACCATCATGTGTCCTCAACTGAACATATCCAATCCTAACTATTTTGCAGACCTTGCTGTTAGCCTTTGCAATATGGCCTCCATCCACCTGCTGATAAGTTGAAAACCACTCCCTGTTTGGACACACATGATAAAATGTCCCAATGTCTAGAATCCACACATCTCTATGCCCTGCTGACTCTGAAATTTCTAAGGCCAGATCTTCTTTAGAGTTGGTGTCTTGTTCTGCCAAAGGAACATTACCCTGCTGGTTCTTCCTCTTTGGACATTCAATGTCCCTGCTCCTTGCAATAATTACAGACATCCTTAGCTTTAGGACCCTTGGAAGTTCTCATAGATTTCTTCTTTCCAGAATTTCCTGGCCCCGTACAGACTCCACCGGCCACCAATCCAGCAGACTGACTGTCGGTTGATGATAATCAACTTTACTATGCTCCGGTGCATGTTTTAACCCCTGTTTACAACTATTTTGGCTTATTTTGGGTAGTTTTAGACCTATTACAGGGTAAAATCACATTCACACTCATTTAGAGGTGAACCATCACAAAGATGGAAAACCTCGACATTTTATGGTGTTTTAGACCCTATTCGAGCTCTAATTTTCTTGCGGAGTTATGCTCGGTATGTGTTTGGATGTTGTAACACAGGATATAGGTGACTAATGAGCCCAAGAGACAAGGTATGAGGCTTAGAGAGGCATAACCAAAGCCTGGGAATGGAAACAGATCAAATATAGTTGGTGTTTTTGCCTTACATTCACTTTATCTGAAAGCAATGTTTTAGGCATTTTCTGGACTCGTGGTCTTCATGAAAGTTGTAGATAATTGAATGAGGTTTCTAACGCAATTTGAATCACTAAAATCGAAGCAGTACAAATTATTGAAGAGCTGTCGATGCTGAGTATCCTGTCTGCTCAATACGTGCGCATTGAGCGTAATGCACACGCATTGACGGTTCTGACAGTGTAGCTTTTTAAAATCAAAAGTCGAAAAAAAAGGAAAAAAAAGGGAAGTCAAAAATCAAAAGAAAATGAAATCAATCAAAGAAAGCTTACAAATAAAGTGTTGAAAAGTGTAATAAAGGTTGAGTCAAAGAAAGCCAAGTGTCTAGGACTCATGTGTTGACTTGTTATGTGATGTTGGTGTTGGAGTGAGTCCTTAGTATAGAAACATGATTCTTATACATTTTTGCCTCGTTACACTTGAGACATAGTGCAATATGGCATTTTATTTCTTGGATCATGTTTCTAGTTTTATTTTGACCTAGAGAAGGGTAGAGCTAGCTACGTTTTGTATTGTTACACCCAGCTTGCTCGTTTTGTTGCTTTCTTGTTTATTCCCCAGAAATTCCCTTCGGTTAGCCTCGTCCCTAGCCTAACGTTACAACCGTGCAAGTCCTACTCGACCTTGCTTAGCCTCAGCTTGGCCCCGATTAGTGGAGATGCTTATGAAGTATGAGTCTATGTTGTATTCATAATAACCAAGCATCCATAATCCAAGCCGGCAAACCGTGGTAAATGTAGGAGATGCTATTCACACACACACACACATCCCGTTTGGTTGATAAGGTATGGTTAAGTAGCATGCATTTACTCATTTACTTGTCGGTTATCTTTGATATGTGATTGGCTTGACATACGCGTGTGACGTTGACTCTTTGGTTTCTTTTAAAACACTTATTTTGCTCGAGGGCGAGCAAACACTAAGTGAGGGGTGGTTGATGAGAGTCAACTTTACTATGCTCATGTTTTAACCCCCGTTTACTATGCTCTAACAGGGTAAAATCACATTGCACACCCACTTAGAGGTGAACCATCACAAAGATGGGAAACCTCAGCATTTTACGGTGATTAAGACCCTATTCGAGCCCTATCTTTCTTGCAGAATTATGCTCGGTATGTGTTTGGATGTTGTGACGCAGGATATAGGTGACTAATGAGCCTGAGAGACAAGCCATGAGGCTTAGAGAAGCATAACCGAAGCCCGGAAATAGAAACGGATCAAATATAGTTTGTGTTTTTGCCTTACATTCACTTTATCTGCGATTTCATCAATGCTGGAGTCATTTTGGTCTTCATGACAATTGTAGCTAATTGAATGAGTTTTCTAACGCAACTTGAATCACTCAAATTGGAGTTGTACACATAAAGATATCATCAAATTACTGAAGAGCTGTCGATGCTGAGTATCCTGTCTGCTCAATGCGCGCGCATTGAGCGTAATGCGCACGCATTGACGGTCCTGACAGATTATAACAGCGCATTTTGGATGTAAAAATCAGTTTTTTTTACTCCCATTTGACATCCACTCATACCTAGACTTACTTAGATACTCTTAGGTCGGTTTTCTTCATTTTTTTCTCCCTTAGATTAGCTCTTAGATTCAATTTTTTTTGTAATTTCCATGGATTTAACTTTAGATTATCAATCCCCATTTGTGTTCTTGACAAGATTGCATTGGAGATGGTTGAAGTTTGGATCTTCTTTGGTGATTTCTTCTATGGCTAACTTTATTTCTTCTTATACTTGATCTTTATGAGTTTAATTTCATACTTGATTCTTGTTTCTTCCATTATAATGAGTAGCTAATCTAGTTCATAGCTAAATCATGTGAAAGTTGAAGAAATCCCCCTCAAATTGATGGAATTGAGAATGGGTAGTGCTTAATTGTTTTTATATCGACGAATTCGTGTCTTAAAACTTGTTTTTAATGCTTGAATTGACTTGATCACTTGATTCTTGAGCTCACAGACCACTTTTATACATGTATGTTGCGAAGGGGTGTGGGAAAAGGGATTTTAAGATTGTTGCTTATAATTGACTTAGTTGTTTAGATTCGATTAGGTAACGAGGTTTGTCGGTGTGAATCGAGCGACTCTAGTTCTTGATCTTGTTTCGGTCAGTTAAATTCTTAAAGGCGGACTATTGAACCGGGCAAAGGGTACTAGGTTGTTGTATGGCGTCTAGCACCACTTTAGGAGTTTGCACCCACGAATAGAGTTGATATAGTCATTAGGTTGGTTGGTTGGATATGCTCATTCCCTAATAATCTATTAGAGGGGCGAAAGTAATTAATTGGATCATGGTTTGGCTATGTCTTTCTCAGTATCTTTTTATATCTAGTTTACATATCGTTGTAGTATAATTACCATGAACAAACCATGTTTAGCCTAAACTAAGTATGATAACGACTTTGGTACTTGATTGATTCATCATAGGATACGACATTGCTCACCTCTATAGTACTTCCGACCCGGTACTCTGCTGGTTAAGTTTGATCGTTACTATTTTGGATATCATATGTCCTAGAACCAGATGCCTTATGGCGTAGCTCTCGAGCATGGAGGGATGATCTCACTGTTGGATGTAATATCGCCGGACAGATCTAGATCCGCCCGATTACGCAGCAGAATAACAAGGATCACGATCAATATAACATTAAAGCACATAATTTAAGATCTACCTACAAGAATGTTAGATCTACTTACCAATCAAAAGATAAGCCGAGATCCAATGAATAGGCCGAGAAGCCATAGTCTTCCGATGTGTATCTCCAAGCAACAACCGGTGGAAGCCGATTCTTGATGCTTGACCTCCTTGATATGCTACCCGGAAAATCCCGAAGATTTTCCCAACTCAAACCCTAAGCTTTGGCCGAATTCCTTAGTTTATTTTGTGTGTATATATACGCATTATGTTGATAGAAAAGGCTTAGGAGAACTCTCTTTATATAGGAGAGAAATCCTTGTCCTCCAAGGATTTAATAATTAATACAAAATCAATTATAATAATCCTTTTCCATAAAAGATACTCCTAGAATAATCTAGAATAAATCTAGAATATTTAAGGATCAACCTAATGTATTTTCCTTAATTAATTATTTAACAAATAAACAATTAATCACACGTCTTACAATTATCAATAAAACTAATTCCTTAATAATTACCAAGACACAAAACACGTCCCCAATACTAGAAAATTAGGGTTCACACGAAATTTCACAAAATGGGCCGAGTCCATGAAAAATGTCTTTTCCATGTATTTTATTATTTAGTCCAATAAATAATAAATCGCACATCAATTAAATAGTCCAACTACTTAATTATTATTAAGGCCCAACGTCAAGAAACATATGCATGTTAGGAGCCACATCGGGGACCATGGACTATAACATAAAGAGCTACAATAAATTAAATAAAATTATTCATCGAACAGAACAATTCTTATTCAATCTATTAATTCCGGGATTACGCCACCATAAACCCAAAACTGAACTCTATCGATTACAGATATATACTTACATTCTAATCATTGAGTAAAAGCGTCCATTGATATAATCATTATATACGGATAAATCCTCCATAGACTGTTCGTTTTGATTCGGGATATTTCCGTAAACCCTTCTCAAAACATCTTATCCTTATTTACCATTAATCCCCTAGTGATCAATTAGTTCATAACTAATTTAATATGAACTGGGCCCATCGATCAGTTTCTAGGATTAACAAATAAGGGAACTGTCTGTCTACTTCCCGCAGGAAGGAATGAATTCCATATCTGTGAAGTCACCGACTACTCACTCATTCAAGAATAGAGCCAACGAGAAGTGTTCAGATCACATGTATCCAAGTGATCCTTAACTAACACATCAAAACCTACTTTGAACCAAGCAGTAGACTGTGATCACATCAGGATTGAGATTAATCCATATATGATCAACTTGTGATTCGATAAGATTTCTCGATCACGGAATTATATCGAGAATTCAAATCAAATCGGTCCTGTCCTATATGATAGACATCATATATAAATGCCCCACTAGGTACCCTATACCGATAGTCCAGATAAGACGGTCACACCGTTAAGTGTTTTGGGCGCATTATTGGTATATTAATCATGAGACCACTACTCTGATTAAATTCACCACGGACTAACTAGTTTTAAGCATATCATCACTAACTCAATCCTCGTGTGTATGCCATACACTGAGTTATGTGATTACACACCGATATACTTAGGTTTTTCAGCAGTGTATAATATAAGCATAATTGAAAATATTAAGATGAATTATAGATCCTGTCAAAAAAAATTACAGAAATTGTCTTTCGGGCACTACAGCTAACAATCTCCCACTTGCACGAAAGGCAAGTGATTAATTGTTTAGAGCATACCCCTTATACACAACATTCTCCCACTTGCTCTAAAAGAAAATGAGATATATCCCTCAATTCTGTACCCGCCAAGTGCATCAAACCATTTAGATGTCAAAATACACTCCGAGTGTACCGCCGCAGTGTCGGTCAGTGACTCGGTGAGTATGCAACATCTAAATGCCACACGACATAGTATACTGATCCGTTAGGTTGTCAGCTCGAGACGATCTTTAGGATCGAAACGTCGCCGGTCCATCCAATCAGGTGTACTCTCCCAATATGCTTTTTTTTGGCCTCTAGTGACTGCGAAGATCCTTATCAGCTACCTCTCTACTGTTTTCACAATGAAGTGGTATCGGCTTACCAGATCTGGAATTACTCCCAGATATGGAAGGAAATCCTCAATCTGACTTAAAGTCAGAATAAAACGAGTAAACATTGAGCCTGAGATTGACTTAACGATCATCCTTAATCTGACTTAAAGTCAGAATCAGTGTAATCATTTATATTCATGTTCGCACCTGAATATACTAGCATATTATTCGTCGTTCTCCAAAGATACTTAAGGACGTACTAAACTTGCTATTTAATACTCGAATCCAAGATTCCATTAACTTGTAATTACCTGACTTTCTCTTATCAAAAGGGAGTCTATCCTATTTTCTATTCATCCTCAGGTTTAGAGAAGCATTCCGTGAGAGGTATGGTAGGACTACTTCGTTGAATGTTGCATACCGATATGCAAAATCATCTTAACCATTAGAATAGATGGGATTTCCAGTCACATATTCTCGGGAATTTGACCGAATCAAATCCTTTAGAATGTAGTCTGATTCTTTCATAAAGAGAATCTTGGCATGTCAGTTTCCGACTTCAGATAACACACCCATATTGTTTCCAACTGTTTTAGTGTTACCATTCATGAACACTAATGTATATACTACTTTTACCAATACTGACATCCAGTCTATGAAAGACTTATCAATATTCTGGTCAAGTCCACATACTTGAAATATGTGACTTTTAAATGACCTAGAGGTTTGCTTTGATCCTTGGAGGATGGATATAAGCCTTGGTTCCTTAATCAATTCAGATTCCATTTGATTGGCAAGAAAGTCTCAGGGAGTTAACCCTATTTCCTGCTTTCTAACAAAACCATGCATTTAGTCTTAGCTAAAACCCTTATGTTCCGAATGAATTCAGATTCCGTTTGTTCGGCAAGAAAGTCTTAAGGAATCACCCCTATTTTCTGCTTTCTGACGGATCAAACAAGACCGAGTGGTGAGAGAGTTCACGGTCTGGTTAACTCTTTACTTGTTAGGGAATCACCCCTAGACCACTCAGCTTTGTACCAAAAGTTAAACTTTCTATTCATTCGACTCTTATCATGTAGATACAATTACTCCCACTGGGCCTGAGACACTCAGGCGGTTCTACTAGAGTGTGAACAGAACTGGAGTACCAAAACTCCATTAATAGGGTTATGGCTTTTAAACCAACCTCTATTGATCAGAATCCTATACAGCCCGCAAGGAACCATAGGTTATCAATCACCTCTGTAAACTGCAAAGTCTTCAGAAAACCACAATAGGTAATGGTTAAACCATACTTCCATTGCGTTCTTGGTGGATTGATATTCTGATCTAGTAGTAATTATCAGTGTTATCACCAACAATCAATGTTGGACATGGTCTGATCTGATCATTTAGTAACTACCTTGAGTAACCGTACTCCAAAGTCCAAGGTTGTTATTCATAGACCCTTTCAGAAGGGGTTTTGACAGTATAACCGTCACTTTCTGATCTTAAGAATCTTATAACCAACCTGTACTCAACGTATAAGATATTGCCCAAACAGTCATCATCTGAACGTGTACGCAAAATTTCCAGTCCTACTTTCATGCACTAAGTACTAAATGCCTATATTGACAGAAGTGGGGTGAACCGAATTCACTCCTTATCCACAAATTTGTAAGCATATTCTAGGTATACTTCTTGGTTTCACATGATAGTGTAAACCGTTATTCGCAACCAATATCTTAAATGAGTTAAGCAGTGTATTGTAGCATATTAATAACTATATGAGGCAAATTTATGGTGTTATCCCTCAGTGGATAAATTCCATAGGAGGCAGGCCGAGCATCAGTCCCAAGACTATGCTATGGCCTATTACTGAGCATGGAATACTCTATCTCTGGTGAAATCAGAGATACCTCCAAATATTTTAGATAATCTTACTGGCGTTTCGAGTAGTTGTCTGACGAGATGTCACTACTCAGAAGCTCCTTCTAACTTGTATCTTTCACAAGACCCCGAAGGTCATTATGAACAAGCTATGTTACTTCTTTAAATTTATTACCCTTTCCCGATTGAACGGAAGCTTAGTCATTGTTCCTTTTGAGACAGTGTTCCTTGACTGGGAGATATGAATCACCCTAAGCCAATCTTCAGATCTTGTCTTTAGGAAATATGCACTAATTAATAGAGTATGAAGAAGTGTTTATCTAAATACGGAAACCTTTTTCCATTAATAGTTTAAGATGTGTTACATATACCTTTTTCAGCATTTCGTAGTGGTTCTGACTTTATCAAACAAAAGTCCGAGTCTTGGATTCGTGCTACAAATGTCATATTCACTTTCTATAAGACAAACAAATTATCGAATTGAAAGTGAATCCATTTGTTCCAACGAATCTGAAAACAAAAAATAAAATTTCTGTGATATTCAAAGATTGAATCCAAAATTCATTTCCTTATATCACTCCCACCATTCTAGCTGAAATAACTGCCTGTTGTCTACTCTATTTATTGTTTAATGCATAGCTACCTTGTTCTTCCAAAGAACTTATCTTTTGAGGAAATCGTTAAGGATGCATTGGTCAGTGATCCGAAATCACCTTCCTTATCTCCTGATTTTTTATTTATTAATATTCCGGTTTAGCCTTAAAACTACTTAGTTTAGATGACTAACTGTTTAGGGTGAATTTATAGTGTTTTTAACGATATATTTTATATCAATTTCCCCCGTATATGTATTATTTTCATAGAAATAGGGCTTTATATTGAAATATTGAGTAAATGATGTTTTAATAGTTAAATCTCAAAACGTAACGATTTATGTGCGTAATTGATGATTTTATGTTATTTTGGAAATACGTTACGCTTTGGTATGTTTTCCTATTGTTGTAGATACTCATTGATGATGGGAGAGAGGATTTTAGAGAGCCAAATTCGTGATTGGAAAGGATCAATCAAAGTTATGGAATATTGAAAGATATAAGGAAAGAAATCAATCAAGATGAATGTTGGGAAATCAGGATTCCGGGTAGTCCCGACTTCCGACGCAGTTCTTGATATGATAAAAACCGATTTGACTCTGGACCTCAAGAGAAGAGTTGTAGGTCTTGAAGAGAGGATTCTACAGGATTTTGAATCACTCCATTCCGACTTACGAGGCCCGAGATATGAGCGTTACAAGTTTGGATGCTGTTGCTGAAAATAGTGAACGGGCGTCCGACATTATGGACGGGCGTCCGGAACCTTTACTGTAGCAACCGACTTGATTTTTCTATAAAAGCAGCTGCGATTCCAACCCTAATGACATCAGATTTTTCATACGAAAATTACACAGACAGCAGCCGCTTTCTGGGAGCTTTCAAGGCCGGTCACCCGAGCCTTGTGCTCGGGTGATCCGGGGTTAGATTAGGTGTTTATTTTATGTCGTTTCTTCTCTTCTTTGGTTCGATCATGGTGTTGGCTTGAAGATGATCAAACTGGAGCAGCCATGTGAGATTTTTCAGCTTTCTCTTATTTCCTTTCTTTGGATATTTTATGGATGAGTTTAATTTAAAGATTGTATTTTTCCTATGTTTATTTGTGTATTGCATTTATATCGAAAGATGTGCATGTTTGATGTTTACCGTAGGACGAAAGTCGGTGTAAACGCGAGATCACCATAGGAAAGATTAGGCGTTTGATCTATGTCAAGCTTAAAGTTGATAGGTTGGATGTACAGGTTGTTAGATCTAGTAAATCTTGCACCTTGGTTTATTTTATGATGCGTTAATCTCCGTAAATCGAAAGATAGAGATTGATAGGCGAATTCATCTACGAAAGTAGGAATTCATACGTTTGATAGGTGAAACCACAACTTGAATTAAATCATTATAAGATAATCTAGGGAGAAAATTAAGGGTTGCGGGATGGTGGATCATGATTTGTTTCATGTTGATTTACTTCAATCATTATCATGTTCGTTAGTTAGTTTACTGTTTTTCGTAGTTATAGTTTTATTTATTTTGGTTCGCAATTAGCCTTCCTGGCTTTGGATTAACAATCCTCTGTCCAGTTCACTTTTCCGTTTTAGTTTAGGTTTAGTAATAAATAGTAGTGACAATTTTAGAAGAATTAATCGAACTAGATTAAACAACCTCGATTCCCTGAGATCGACTCCGGTATTAATCGCTATACTACGATCCCTGCACTTGGGGAATACCGGATTTATAAATTATTATTACTTGTTGTTTTGCATAGATAAAATCCGTGACAAGTTTGTGGCGCCGTTGCCGGGGAATCGGCGTTTTGTTGAATTTGGTTGAATTAATTTCTCGATTTTGTTACGTTTTTTTTTTATTTTTCGTTTTCAATAAAAGTAGCATTTAACAAATCGAGAGTTTTTATTTTTGCCATGTTTCGATGACCGTTGGGTTAAGAATGTGCAAAAAAAATTTTACTCGATTCGTGAAACGTGAAGTATAATCTAATCTTAACCTTGTGTGCTCTGTGCTAAAATTTATATGCGGCTGTTGTATGTGTGTTGATGATGATTAGTTAGGGTTTGCTGTGTTTTTTTTGCGTTTCTGTTGCAAAGTCGTTGTTTGGACGAGCGTTCAGGTAAGTGAACGCCCGTCCAGTACCCTAACATGCAGGTAACCGAGCGTCTGGTTGGATGGACGTTCGTTCGTCCAGAAAGTTTCAACTCGTTCGTTTGAAGGACGCAGGCAGCGTCTATACTTTTCGAACGCCCGTCCGGTCGGTTTTCAAGTCAAACAAGCGTTTGTTTGGATGAACCTTCGTCGATCTTTGCATTTTGAGGTGAACGCTCTCTCGATCGATAGGGCGCCATCCAGTGTTCGAATTTTTCTTGATTTAAATTTTAATGCTTTTATTTGATGTGGATTTTTCATTAGAGCTTCGTGGCTATTTCATTTTACGTAGATGTTCGAACTTGCATATTCATATCTTTCCATCTACGAATCCATGTTAAATAGCCGATTAATTTTTATATGCATGATTCATCTATGCAAGTTATAGTCACTGTCGGTTCTCGTACGCTATAACTGGTCTTATTAATTAGTAGCTAATGTCGGTTTCCGTATGCTATACACCGCTGTGATGAATCTTTTAAGCTTTTAAGACTTACGTGCTTCCTTTTGTTTTTATAGTTCATGTGGGTAGCTACTGTCGGTTTTCCGTATGCTACGTCCTTTCTCCATATGAGTTATACCTGTTTAGATAGATGACTGTTGGTTTCCATAAGTCTATCACTTTCGATAAGTCTTAAGGCGCGTCGGCACTAGTGACAGCACTGTCGTTTATCGTAACCTGTCATTATTTGGTAGACGTTTATATATATGTCGTGTTGCTAATGAGTGGGCTAGTTTTCTTTCTTTTATTTTCTTTTATTTTTGCATATCACTTAGATGCATTTCATTTAGTTGCATGTCATCTAGTTGCATTGTTTTTCTATTTTTCTTTTATTTTTCTTGAGTGTAGTTAACTGTCGGTTTCCGTAATACTACCTCGTTTTTTTCCATGATGGTTACTGTGGGTTTTCCATATGCCATCATTATTTTAGTATTGCATATCACGTAGGTTGCATTGTAATTTTTATCCATTTAGATTTCACCTAGCCTACTATTATTCATATGTGCTCTATTGTGAGTTACTGTCGGTTTCCGTCGCTCACATTTTTATTGATGAACTTTATAAGCTTCTGTGGCTTACGCTTAGATGTCCTGTGTTTTACCTGGTTGGTAATTTTTCCATCTGAGCTATTCTATCCTGTGCTTATATCTTCTCTTTCACTCTCCTGTTGTTATATTTCTCCCCTATTCCCGAGGTATTTCATGTTTGTCAAGTGTGCAGGGTGTTTGCATTAGCAATTGTGCGCTTTTAGATGAAGCCAGTTTTCCGGTGGATGGTCCACAGTTTACTGCTTTCATCAGGCGTTTCTGGATTTGAGTCGGAGCATTTCCGGAATTGCCACTTTAGACCTATAATCAGCTAAGTATTTTCTTTCTTTTTAATTTTGCACAACATGAGGACATGTTGTAATTTAAGTGTGGGGGAGGGGATGGTTTATGTGGTATCTACATTCATTTGCCATACTTTTATATTTCTATGAAAAGTGCTAGATTTTAAAATTTTTGTTTTTTTGTTTTGTCCCGAGTGAGCAATGCATATCTTTATTCGAGATTTTATATCATTGGTGCGTTATTTTGCATATTTAGTAAATTTAGTTGTTTCACCCGACACTACTTTTTCACGTGCCATAGTAGATGATGAGCTATGTTTTAAAGCTATGCCCATTTGATTAGAGATTTCTGATGATTATCGCATGATTCTTTGCTTCCATACTAATTTTGAAATTTTAATAGTTTGTATTTAGAGTTAAGTATGACATACTGTGAATATCTGAAGGTTTGAATGTGATAAGTAACACGTAACTAATGTTGTTAATGAAAAAGTTGAATTAAATGAATAAAATGGGTGTGTCGGAAGCTAGTCGATGATTTGAGTGAGGTAGGGTATACCACGTATGTCCTATACCACTATGATGACTAAAAGCTCACGACAGTTAGAAAAAGCTGCCTTATGATTGGAGTAAGGTAGGGGATTATCTCGAAATGTCCTATTCTGCTATGACCGGGCAATAGCTCATTCTAATGTGTGTTTAAGTGAAATAATTAAATCAACTTATGAGAATAGTGTTATGAATTGAATGAAAAGCTTAGTTATCGTAAGTCTTATCCCCAGTATAAACTGATAGATATATCTTTGTAGGATTATCCTCTCGAGTATGTCGGAAAGATTCTAGATGTATTCTATTATCTTTCAGGAGATATGTATGTTTTGTGAGGTGCATGTTATAATCGTTTTTATATTTCTGATTCAAATGGGATGTTGGCTAGTTTTGCTTGAATCAATTTCAAGTGTGGTTTTAGTGGAAATCTATTATGGCTATGCACACACGCACTTGGGTGAACTTCTAAACTACTTGAATATGCTTTATATTTGCATAAGTGTTTATTTGTCTCGAGCTTGATTATGTTTTGTTTTGCTCGGGACGAGCAAAAAGCTAAGTGTGGGGGCTCGGGTGATCGGAGGTTAGATTAGGTCTTTTATTTTGTTTGTTTTTCCTTCGTTTCTTGAACCATGATGATGTTTTGAGGTTGAATAAACATGGAGCAGCCATGGATATCTTTCTGCAGCGTTTTTACTTTCTTTTTCTGGATATCTTGTAAGTTTAAATTCCAAGTTCGTATCTTTTCTATGATTATTTGTTATTGCAAATTTATATCGAAAGATGTTTGCGATTGATGTTTACCGTAGGACGAAAGTCGGTATAAACGCGAGATCACCATAGGAAAGAATAGACATTTTGATCTATATCAAACGAAAGTTGATAGGTTGGATGTCTAGGTTGTTAGATCTAGTAAATCTTGCACCTTGGTTTATTTTATGATGCGTTAATCTCCGTAAATCGAAAGATAGAGATTGATAGGCGAATTCATCTACGAAAGTAGGAATTCATACGTTTGATAGGTGAAACCACAACTTGAATTAAATCACTATAAGATAATCTAGGGAAGGAATTAAGGGTTGCGGGATGGTGGATTATGGTTCGTTCCATGTTTGATCGCTTCAGTCGTTATCATGTTCGTTAGATAGATTTACCGTTTTCGTAGTTTTATTTATGCTTTTATCACTTTTATCCTTCCTGGCTTTGGATGAACAATCCTCTGTCCAGTTTATTTTCTGTTTTAGATTAGGATTAGTTATATGTTTTAATAAAGAGGAATTAATGACGTTAGATTCAATATCCCTTTTCCCTGAGGATCGATACCCGTACTTATCCAACTTTACTAGCAACTACCCGGTATTCGGCCGGTTAGGAGGTAGTTTTGCATGGTAGTATAGGTTTTATAAATTTTCTTTTGTTTTAATGATGCAAAATCTCCCCGTACTTTCAAATTGTGGAACTTAGTGGAAGTTTATTATGGCTATGCACACACTACACGGGTGAACTTCTAAGTTATTGAATATACTTCATATTTGTATGGATGTTTATTTGTCTCGAGCTTGACTTTGTTTTGTTTTGCTCGGGACGAGCAAAAGATAAGTGTGGGGGAGTTGTTAAGGGTGATTTTATACGTTTTATAAGGATATATTTTATATCAATATTCCCCATATATGGATGTTTTTCGTAGAATTCGAGCTTATAATCGATTAATTGAGCAAATGACGTTTTGAATAGTTAAAATGTAAAATCGAGTAAATATCGTGGTTTTATTATCTATTTTGTATGGTTTTACGTTTTGCTCGGTTTTGTCATCTTTTAGGTGCACAAATGTGGAATGAAAGAGGTCTAAATGATGTTTGATTGAAGATTAAAAAGGAAAGAAAGAGATACAAGAGGATGGAGATGAAATAAAGCTTGGGAAAATCCCGAAAACGACTCGTAATACGACGGGCTAATCAAAAAGGCGTTTTCTGAAGAAGAGTCCTTAATGAAAGTTGTAGAGTTTTCCGAGAGATTTTTTATGACATTCGGATCATAATTTTTAGAGGTCTACAACTCAAGATATGAATTTTAGAAGTTTGAGTCCATTCTCAAACCAGCGTCCGGGCGGAACCGACTTAGAAACCGACTTATGCATCTATTTAAACAGCCGTTCCTAACCCTAATTAGACACATTATTCGACATACACTTTTCTTGAGAGAAGCAGCTTCAAGTTGAGGGTCTCAAGGCCGGTCACCCGAGCCTTATGCTCGGGTGAACCGAGGTTAGATTAGGAGTAGCTTAGATGTTTCTTTTCTTTTCCGTTCATGGTGATGATCCACTGTTCAAAACTATGTGAGTTCTTTTTGATTAATTCAATTCTAGTTTTTCTTCATGATTGTTGATTTATTTTGTATCTTTCTTTGTGCTTATGATGCCATGAGAATAGTTTGGAAAATTAGTTCTCTATTGATAGTTACAACATACGGAAGTTGAGTAACGTTAGATCACCATAGAAAGATAGGATCTTTAATCATTAATGATGACAAATTAATCGATTAATTATCTAGGTTGTTAGATTCTAAAATACGAGAGTTAACCTGAATCTACACCGAATTTTGTTTGGCAAATCGATCTCAACATTCGGAAGATAAGAGATTGATAAATTGGACTCACTAAGGAATTAGGAATCCATAGCTTGAGATTAAATTCACTAAGGAATTAGGGATTTGTATCTCGTGTAAAGGTGAAACCACAATTTGAATTAAAATCATGAGATGAACTAGGATTGAAATCACTTGGTTTGTGCACTGTTTGATCCCATGTATCTTTAGTTTAGTTTAGGTTGTGTTATTTTATTTCGTAGGTTAGATTTATTTTAATTGCTCTTTCGTTTATTTTATTTGTTCTTTCGTTTATTCATTTTTCCTAAGTAACAATTGAAAGGAATTAGTGAAATTAGATTCAACATCCCAATTCCCTGTGGATCGACCCTGTACTTACCCTACTATGCTATCAACTACCCGATATTTGGTCGGTTAGGAGTTAGTTTGCATGTTAAGTATAGGTTTATAAATTTTCTTTTGTTTTTATGATGCAAAATCCTCCCAAGACTAACACGTATAGACATTCTTTCCCATTCTTAACTTTCCTTATATGGAAACAGTCTTGAACTAGCAGTTCATTTGAGTAGACACTACTCGTGAACTATGGGATGTCTAATGATAGTGTTACTCGTTTGGACTATTTGATTTTTCTAATAAATCAACAAATCATAAGGTTAAAGTTCCTACTAGTTTATCGGTTCCAAATACCGTCTAACTAGCAATGTTTTATTTTTGATTTTTCAGAGATTAGAAAATCATCAGAACTAAAATCCCACTAGTTTATCGGTTCCAAATACCGTCAACTAGTAATGCTTTGTTCATGTTTTTCCAGGAATGGAAAAACTCTTGTGCAGTCTCTTACACAATTCTAATGATTCAGAAAAACAACAAATCATAAGAATAAAGCTCCCACTAGTTTATCGGTTCCAAATACCGTCTAACTAGCAACACTTTATTTATGATTTTCTAAATTTTCAATTAGAAATTTCTTGTGTGATTACTCACACAATTAAAATTCACTAATAGAATTTTATATAGTCCTACATCATCTTTGAACTAAGTGCGTCTCTTGTTCAACACGAGTGACAGTAGTGACATACCTATACTATGTCACTTAAAATTTAAAGGCTCAAGAGGAATATCTCTTCCGAAATTTAGTTGCATTCTTCGATGAGTTCAATGTTCTTGTTACTTTCCGCTTTTAACGAAGTCATTACACTAGCAGTTTAGTAGCCTGGAGATGATAGTTGTAAACAAAATTGACAGAAAAAATTCATACATACACGACTAGATAAATTTTAGGAATTATAAACTGTAAAAGTCTATCCTACCATTCCAAGGATTTAACCTCACATCGCATCCGCCTAGGGGTCGGTATCAGCACGATGACGGTTAAACTGAGACAATCTCTCTCGATGATTAAACTTTGAGAATCAAACATCTTATGGGAATCGTACATCCCATACTTTAATCTTCGATTACCTTCCTTTTTAGCCAAGATATTTCCTAAAATATCATGATGAGTGTGACTTACTATATCAGACCTTGAAGTACGCCCCGAGTAAGCCTACGTAGGTCAGTGACCGGGCGAGTCCTCAAGATCCTATCCTTTCGGAGACCAAGCCTTGAATTTTGATAGCGGTGAACACCATCCGAAGGGGGCCGAAATCAAAGCGGCACGAGGAATCACCATTCTCTCACTTGCTTTCATCTATAGTAGAGGCCGTGGGGTCGGCTGTCGCCTTCCCCACTCCCACTCAATATTTTGAAAAAGTAGTGGGTTTACTGATTGCGGTTTTGGACTTGACAATATTTTAAGAAACAACAAATCATGTACCCGAATGGTGTCGGTGATGTAGGCAAGCCTACCCGTATTATTCGTTGGAACATATGTGACTGTCGGTCGGATCCGCATAAGAGAAGCCCCGTTTAGCTGTAAAGGCTTGTCGGATATGCTAAGTCTTGCCGAACCCCCGTGCAATCGTCACACGTGGAGGGTGAGTCGATCGAGCTGAGCTCAGTTGAACTTACCCAAACATGGTTAGACCATTTCCGAAACCATGTATCATGATTTTACGATTACTTAAATTGTCAAACTTTCCCGTAGACACTACGGAACAAACCTGCAATCTCGTTCCGGTTTAAGGTGGGATTCACCGAGAATCCATCACCGAAAACTTAACGATTGACAAAACCCGATTCCTCGGTTCTTTAATTAGTTTTTAAAATAATTAATTACCACAACAATTAATTAAATATTAAACTAATTAATCGAGTTGAATGCATGCCTAATTAATTATCCAGAATTAAATAGCTACATGTATGCATATGGAGTGAAATTCAAGATATGATGCATGTCATGGTAATTTTTCGGTTCTACGCATATATCCTAAGCATACATACTTGTGCGGAAAATAAACATCAAGATGGACCGTTGGCACCTCCATGTCTAACCTATTAGAAAATAAATAAATAAAACCTAACTAGGGTTTACTAGTTTCTAATACAATCTGCTGCTGATCCGTTTCATCGATCATCGGGCATCCAAACGAACTCTGATTGTCACTAAACTTTGTAGGCCTGTTCTTCGCTCCTCCTGATTCAATATGGACGGTTGGATCCGAGTTTCGATGGCCTAATTTTCTCCAGCCATCGCCGATCCAACTGCTGCATCTGTTTATAACTGCAGTGCAGCAGTGTCTTCCCGGAGCCGATCGGGCATCGAGACAAAACCCGATCGACCTGAAATTTTTAGGGCTTGTTCATAACTTCATGTTATTCAATTTGAATGGTCGGATATTTGTCTCAAAGTTCCAAACTCTTCCAAAAACTCGACGAACTCACAGCTAGGGTTTTTATGGCTGTTGTGCTTTTCTATTACAGCAGCAACTTTATTGCAGCGATCTGAGATCGAGACGGACTCCGATCGACACCAAATTTTGAGGTCTTGTTCATCAAATTTTGATCTATATTCTGAATGGAGGGATTGTCGTTTCAACGGATCAATCAACGGGAAAATATAAAAAAAAACCGAACAACAACAAAACATATCTATTTCTAGTCAATTTAAAATTACATCAACAAATAAATTACAAAATTTCCTATACTCATATAACGAATTTATATGAGTTTACAATAGATCTAACGGGTAAACAGTGCCAACCCCAATCCATTTCTTCACCATAACATACCAAGGCAATCAAATCATGATAATTTTCGAAATTTAAAAAAACAAAAAAGATGCAATCTAAACATGCAATTCCACTTCTTGATCTATCAATTATATACTTCAATTTATTGATCGGAGGTTCTGATACCACTTGTTGGATGTAATATCGCCGGACTGATCTAGATCCGCCCGATTACGCAGCGGAATAGCAAGGATCATTATCAATATAACATTAAAGCACATAATTTAAGATCTACCTACAAGAAGGTTAGATCTACTTACCAATCAAAAGATAAGCCGAGATCCAAAGAATAAGCCGAGAAGCCATAGACTTCCGATTTGTATCTCCAAGCAACAACCGGTGGAAGCCGATTCTTGATGCTTGACCTCCTTGATATGCTACCCGGAAAATCCCGAAGATTTTCCCAACTCAAACCCTAAGCTTTGGCCGAATTCCTTAGTTTATTTTGTGTGTATGTATGTACATTATGTTGATAGAAAAGGCTTAGGAGAACTCTCTTTATATAGGAGAGAAATCATTGTCCTCCAATGATTTAATAATTAATACAAAATCAATTATAGTAATCCTTTTCCATAAAAGATACTCCTAGAATAATCTAGAATAAATCTAGAATATTTAAGAATCAATCTATTATATTTTCCTTAATTAATTATTTAACAAATAAACAATTAATCACATGTCTTATAATTTTCAAAAAAACTAATTCCTTAATAATTACCAAGACACAAAACACGCCCCCAATACTAGAAAATTAGGGTTCACACGAAATTTCACATAATGGGCCGAGTCCACGAAAAATGTCTTTTTCATGTATTTTATTATTTAGTCCAATAAATAATAAATCGCACATCAATTAAATAGTCCAACTACTTAATTATTATTGAGGCCCAACGTCAAGAAACATATGCATGTTAGAAGCCACATCGGGGACCATGGACCTATAACCAGTAGCTACAATAAATTAAATAAAATTATTCATCGAACAGAACAATTCTTATTCAATCTATTAATTCCAGGATTACGCCACCATAAAACCGAAACTGAACTCTATCGATTATAGATATATACTTACACTCTAATCATTGAGTAAAAGCGTCCATTGATATAATCATTACATACGGATAAATCCTCTATAGACTGTTCGTTTTGATTCGGGATATTTAGGTAAACCCTTCTCAAAACATCTTATCATTATTTACCATTAACCCCCTAGGGATAAATTAGTTCATAACTAATATAATATGAACTGGGCCCATCGATCAGTTTTTAGGATTAACAAATAAGGGAACTGTCTGTCTACTTTCCATATGAAGGAATGGATTCCATATCTGTGAAGTCACAGACTACTCACTCATTCCAGAATAGAGCCAACGAGAAGTGTACAGATCACATGTATCCAAGTGATCCTTAACTAACACATCAAACCCTACTTTGAACCAAGCAGTAGATTGTGATCACATCAAGATTGAGATTAATCAATATATGATCATCTTGTGATTCGATAAGATTTCTCGATCACAGAATTATATTGAGAATTCAAATCAAATCGGTCCAGTCCTGTATGATAGACATCATATATAAATGCCCCACTAGGTACCCTATACCGACGGTCCGGATAAGATGGTCACACCGTTAAGTGTTCTGGGTGCATTATTGGTATATTAATCATGAGACCCATACTCTGATTAAATTCACCACGGACTAACTAGTTTTAAGCATATCATCACTAACTCAATCCTCGTGTGTATGCCATACACTGAGTTATGTGATTACATACCGACATACTCAGGGTTTTCAGCAGTGTATAATATAAGCATAAATGCAAATATTAAGATGAATTATAAATCCTGTCAAAAACAATTACAGAAATTGTCTTTCGGGCACTACACCTAACACTCACATCCTCCAATGACACTGAGTCCTTCTGAACAATAAAGGAATGCACAAAGTTCTCATATGATTCATCCAATGAAACAAGTAGGATCAGTGCTGCATCTTCATCTTCAATCTTCACATCAATATTCCTTAAGTCAAGTAGTATTGTGTTCAGCTGATCTAGATGATCCCTCAGCTGAGTGCCCTCATGCATCCTTAAACTGAACAGACGTTGTTTCAATAACAACTTGTTGGTCAGAGACTTTGTCATGTACATGCTCTCAAGCTTGGACCATAACTTCTCTGTTGTGTCCTCTTCAGCAACCTCTGTGATAATATCATCTGACAAGCACAACATAATTGTTTAATGTGCTTTCTCCTCCAGACTGGCTCTCTCAGCAGCACTTCCTTCTGTCAATTTAGACAAGGGACCCCATAATCCCAGTTGTTTCAACAAAACGCGTATCTTGATCTGCCATAGACTAAAACTGTTTCTTCCTGTAAATTTGTCAATCTTGACGTTTAAAGCAGACATCTTTCTCACTAGAAAAGCTTGTGTAGATCCCAAATCCTAGCGTCAATTATGACCTTGGTGCCAATCTACCTTGCTTAAAACAGATAAACATATTTCTTGATGAACCTGGACTCTCTGACACCGGTTTGTTATGACGGATCGTTCAAGAAGGGATGGTGATTGTGAGTAAAGATAAGCAAGTAACATGTAAACAAACACATAAACAAGAACACAGATTTAACGTGGTTTCTGGCAATGTGCTGACTACTCCATAGACAAACGAGGATATTTTATTATCATGAGAAAGTTACAAGTTACAATTAATACATATGGTATTTATAGCCTTGGGAATCAAAGCCTAACCGACTAAACAACCAAACTAGATAATGATTGAAATACCCCAGAAGTAACTTCACCAAAATGGAAAACCATGCAGCAGATGTGTTCACCAAGTCTGCTGAGAATCAGCAGCCTTGACTTCAGCAGCCTTGTTTCCAGCTGGTTGATCATCCCTGCTAACATGCCTCATCCGAACACCAAATCACAGTTTCCACACTAAGCTCAACAGAGTATTACACTCAGCCGACCAAACTCAGTAGCATTGTTTAAATCATCATTACAGAACCCCCATGTCAAGAGAAAGGAACGCATGTAATACCATAGTAATGCGTGTAAGAAAGAAGCTGAAAGATAACACAGCTTTACTATATTTGTTGTAGGGGAAAACAACGTCGTTTCACGGTACTAATTACTAAGAAAAGGAAGGACTAAACCAGAGGGAGAGAAAACAGGGGGGAGCTATAAACGAAAAGTTGATAAAAGCAAGGGGGGAAAGAAGACGAAACGACAAAAGAAGTGGTCGTCCAACCATCAACAATTCTCCAAAGCTTCTAATATGCTGAAATACATACACATGATTGTGCATTTGGGTAAATCCTATTAATTGTTAATTGGTTTGATTAATTAAGGTTGTCTATACTTTCCTTATCGTTGTTATGTATATAAATCATTTGTTTATATGTGTATATTACATGGAGAGACTATATAATCCAACCGTATATGTCACATTAAGATCTTTTCTCTTGCATTTCTGGAGTAGCCAAAGAATGCAAAATGTAGGATAAATAATAAAAAATTTAATAACATAAAATAGTGATTACACAAGTGACTCATATATTTTGAACTATTAATTCATTTAGCAATTCTCGGCTTCAAAGGGAAGCAATTGTTTTGTGAGATTAATTGAAATAAGATGGAAATTGATATAAAATGAGGGGATTCATCTTACGCCTAAATGTACAGATGGTCTTTCTATTTTACTTGATTCTCTAGTCTTATTACTTTCGAAAAGTAAATTTTACATAGTGTCAACGGGCTCTGCCCAAAGGAAGGTTTTGAAATTACTGTTAATGAATTAACATTAGTTGATTCATTTTGAGGAAACTCATTTAATTGACTTTGGAATGCAATGATTTGAATCTTGTGATTGTATGGGTGCTCCATCACTCCCTACATAATCCAATTAATTTTCTCAAGTGATGATGAGTTGATTTATGAGCATTATGGTGATCACTTGATCGCTTATATGTCTGATGCTTTTAAAATTACAAGCAATCAGACCATTTAATATATGAATTTTCATTATGGATAAAATCCGTTGAGACCATCTTAATACAAGAGTTGTCCTCAACGACACAAAATTAAAAGCTCTTAGTACATAACACATAATAAAGTTGGCGAAATTCACAATGGTTATAAATCATTTAGAAGCACTAATACATTCATCTAATTAATATCGAGTTAAAATGGAAGGAAATCATAGGCAAGGGCCACTACCATAACACTGCTCAAAATTCTCAAAATATAATCCCCACAAAATTCTATTACATAAGGACACACAACCTCCGTACCTATTCATTCACATGAAAGAACAATATATATAAATATATGGCTTGCAGTTGCAGCAGAAATATGCCATCACACCTCCTCGTTTTGATCTTTTTATTAGCCAATTATTTTGCTCAACCAACAACAAGTTTTTCATTCACACCAAGGTATAAAGTTTATGTAGTCGATGATCTTCCGACTTCGCTTCCTCCATTGCAACTCCATTGCCATTCTGAAGATGATGATTTAGGTCAACATCTGCTTCACCCTGGAGATGGTGTTCATTGGCATTTCCGTTCTGCTATTTTCGATCACACATTTTTCGAGTGCGTATTTACGTTGGGTCCTATGGTCAATGCCAGTTTCAATGTCTATGACAACTATTGGGATACGCCGCTCTGTGGGGCAAATCTACTCTACACTAATACATGCTATTGGTTGGTTAAAGAAGATGGTTTTTATTTTTCTACTGTAGTTGATCCTGAACCAGACAAGATTCAAAAATTGCAATCCTGGTAGATTTGTCAATGTCCCCGTCTTGAGTTTTTGCTACTAAGAGGTTTAATGAGGCGGGGTTAGGTGATGAGGTTATATAGAATATTGTTGGCGGGTTGGGTCCCTGTTGCATTTTATTTTCAGAATTTTATTAATAAAATAAAATTTTCTTTAAAAACAACGTCATTATGGGTTTTAAGAGATTGAATCAGAATTCCAAAAGAAAAAGAGATTGAATCAGGATCTCATCAATAATAATACCGTATTATTATTATTATTTATTATGTTAAAGAATATTTTGTATTGAATTAAAATACAATGGAGGTTACATAGTGTATTTATAGATACAAGTGTGAGCCGAATCGAGCCTAGCTATGAGTATGTAGAACTATCTAGAATATGTATAATAAATATAATGTATACAGCTAATATATACAAATATATACTAATACCACCCCTCAAGTTGGGCGTGGTAGAACGCCTAACTTGTCACGCTGCTGAAGGAAGGCCGGTCGAGGTAATGATTTCGTGAGGCAATCGGCAAGCTGGTCGGAGGCATTGACATGTGCTACTCGAAGGGAACCAGTCTGTACTTGGTCGCGGATGAAGTGATAATCTATAGCGACATGTTTCATGCGAGAGTGGAAGACCGGATTCTGGCAGAACTGAGTGGTGCCAAGGTTATCACAATAAATGACGGGTGTAGCAGAAACACGGATACCAAGATCCGCAAGGAGGAATGTAAGCCAGTTGATTTCAGCGGTAGCTGCAGCGACAGCTCTATATTCAGCTTCAGTGGTGGATCGGGCAACGGTGGTTTGCTTTTTAGAGCTCCAGGAGATGGCATTTCTGCCTAGATAAATGATGTTAGCACTTGTGGATGAAAAATTCGTGTTACCACCCCAATCAGCATCGGAGAAGGCATGTAATATGAGTGGGGAATCACGGTATAACTGAATTCCATAGGTGGTTGTACCAGCAATATATCTGACGAGACGTTTCACGTAGGACCAGTGTACATCCGTTGGAGCATGCATAAATTGAGACAACCTGTTGACTGCAAATGCAATATCCGGACGAGTGAACAGAAGATATTGCAGGCTTCCGACCACCATTCGATAGGACGAGGGATCATCCATAGGTGTACCCATATCGGCCTTGAGACTTGATAAGTCAGTTGGCATGGGTGTAGCCACGGAGTTGGCCTCTTGCATATTGAGCTTGACTAGTAGATCCTGTATGTAACGTTGTTGGGAGAGGATAAAGCCGACAGAGTTAGGTATGACTTCAATTCCCAAAAAATAGCGTAATGATCCAAGGTCTTTGAGGGCAAATTTCCTTCCAAGGCCAGCAATAAATTGTTCTAAGACCGTGTTATCATTTCCTGTAACAATGAGATCGTCGACATATACAAGAACATAGAGTACTACATTGCCAGATTTATAAATAAATAGTGATGAGTCAGATTTTGCATTAGTGAAGCCATGGGCGACCAAGAAGCGTTTTAATTCATCATATCAGGCTCGAGGAGCCTGTTTCAGACCATATAATGCCTTACGTAATCTGCAAACGTGAGTGGGCTGAGCTGAATCAACGAAAACAGCAGGTTGAGTTAAATAAACGTGTTCATGTAAGTGTCCCTGCAAGAAGGCATTATTAATATCCAATTGGCGAAGAGACCACCCCTGCGTTAAAGCCAAGGAAAGAACAATGCGAATAGTCGGGGGTTTTACAACTGGGCTGAAAGTGTCATAATAATCAATGCCCGGACGTTGGGCGAAACCTTTTGCAACCAATCGGGCTTTGTAACGATCAATAGAACCATCAGGCTTGTGCTTAATACAAAATATCCATTTGGAACCAATTACATTAAAGGAAGGGTCATACGGAACAAGATCCCAGGTGTTGTTACGCACTAAAGCGTTGAATTCCTCTTGCATCGCTTCTCTCCATTGAGGGATTTTGAGAGCATGAGTGACGGATTTGGGTTCAGTGATGGGTGAAGACTTCGTTTCGGTGTGGACATGAAGATTAAGCTTTTGGATAGGGCGATAGATATTATTTTGGGACCGAGTACGCATGGAGGGAGCGGGCTGGGGAGAAGGAGGAGGAGGTGAATGTGCTGGGGACGAACTAGGCTGTGGTTCGGTTATAGGGGGATTCGGAGGTAGAGTGGGAATCCAGTCGGAAATGTAGATGGGAGGAGGAGAGGATGTGGAGTGTGGGGTGATAGACGGGAAAACGGTCTCAACGAATTTTACGTGGCGAGAGACATACATACGAGACGAGACGGGATCATAACAGTAATAGGCGTGTTGAGTGAGGGAGTATCCAAGAAAGAGACAAGTCTTGGAGCGGGGCTCAAGTTTATGGTTAGTGTATGGGTGAAGCCATGGGTAGCAAAGACACCTAAAGACACGGAGTTTCTTATAGTTGGGTGCTTCGTTAAAAATTAATTCATACGGTGATTTCATGTGAAGGACCGGGGTGAGCATTCTATTGATGAGATAGACGGCTGTCGCAAAAGCATAGGGCCAAAAGGTGGTTGGAAGGGAAGCATGGGTGAGGAGGGCAAGACCGGTTTCGACAATGTGCATATTGCGGCGTTCGGATATACCATTGTGTTCAGAGGTGTGTGGTGGAGTAGTATAAAATGAGATTCCATGTGTGGCAAGGTAGTCGCGAAGACATATGAATTCACTACCATTATCGGAATATAAAATTTTAATAGGATGACCAAAGAATTTCTCAACAATAGGATGGAAGCGAATAAAGGTTGGTGCAACATCAGATTTGCGCTTTAAGGGATAAAACCACACATATCGAGTATAATGATCAACAATAATTAGGAAATATTTAAAACCATCATTAGATAAAACCGGGGAAGTCCAAAGATCAGTGAATAAAGTTTCAAGGGGGCGGGATGTTGATAACGTAGAATTATGAAATGGAAGTTTATGACTTTTATTGACTAAACAGGAAGAACAGTGCGACATAGTGGAGGACGAAGCCTCTAAAGAAAAAACATCAAGAATTTTATTGAAAATGAGCGGGGCCGGATGCCCTAAACGTTGATGACGTAGATGTTGTGGCTTTATTCGAAGCAAACGCAAGTAAAGGTTTTGTCGGCCATTCATATAGCCCATCTTTAGCTGGACCACAGAGAAGAATCTTTTTCGTCTTTAGGTCCTTCACATTAAATTCATAAGGTAAGAATTCGACATACACATTATGGGATTGACATAACTAGGAAATAGACAACAGATTGCGAGACATTTTGGGCACACCAAGGACATTATTTAAATTAAGGGGCTGGGAATTAGATAAAGGTAATGAAACCGAACTCGTGTGAGGAATAGAAAGAGAATTACCGTCGCCAACCATTATGTCATCTTGTCCGAGATATGGGATATGGAGGGAGAGATTTTGTAGGTCATTAGTTACATGGTGATTGGCGCCACTGTCCATAAGAAAGGGGGCTGTTGGAGAGGCTGCACTGTGAGCAGAAGACCCGGCGGCAACATGAGCCTGTTGTCGCTGATAGGGGGCTGATCGAGGGTTAATACCAAGCTGGGCCTGCATTTGTTTAATTTGGGGACAAAATAGGGCAGAATGACCATGAGTGCGGCAGTATTGACACTTACCAAGATATGGGCGAGGACCAGAGAAGCTGTTGTGGTTCGCCGGTGCTGGGGGTTGACCAAAGGAGTGGTGGGGCTGTTGAGAAGAGAGGGTCGGCTGGGGCTGCTGCTGAGTTTGACGATGGTGGCTGGGTTGGGATGAGGGGCCACGCCATTGATTGCGTCCATGACGGGGTTGATTGTAGGCGGGGTGAGCGGAGGCCGGAGAGAACATACCCGAGGAGGGGGATTTCCGGCTGTTTGGTGGCTTGAAATTTAGTAATTTCTCATGGAGTTCTTCAAAGGAGATTGGTGTATCCCGAGCTCTAATGGCTGTGGCAAGGGCTTCATATTCCTCGCCAATATTGGACAAAATTGTGTCAGTGAGATCATCTTGGTCAACCGGAGCATCAAGAAGCGCAAGTTCATCGGCTTTGTGTTTAACCGCATACATAAATTCACTGATCGATTGATTACCACGGGTTATTTCTTTGAGATTTTCCTTGAGAGCGAGCACACGTCCCCGTGATTTCTTGGTGAAGGTATCCTGAAGAATGACCTAGGCTTCATGGGACGTCGTGGCCTTTCTTTGGAAGGTGACGATTTGAGGGGAGCAGGCCGCCACCAAGGTATGAAAAATCATACAATCTTGTCGTTTCCAAGCCGTATATTCTGGGTTGACTTTCGTGGCTCCGTTGGATTGCACTGTTTTTGGTGGTGCAGCGGTGGTACCATCAAGGTACCCCATGAGATCGTAACCAATGAATAAGGGCTCCATTTGTAGAATCCAAATGCCATAGTTGGTAGAGTCAAGTTTGATCGGGGTTTGTGTGGCTGGGTTGAAGGTGATTGGGGCTTTTTCGGTGGCCATTGTAGAGAAGCAGGAAGGCTTGGCTAGAAGGGAGGTTTGGAGGAGGAAGGTGAATTCCTGGCTTGACTTACGAAAAAAAAAGGAGGAGGAAAGATAGAAGAGAAAATAGGAGAGAATGATGGGAGGAATTCAATGCTCCGATACCATATTATGTTAAAGAATATTTTGTATTGAATTAAAATACAATGGAGGTTACATAGTGTATTTATAGATACAAGTGTGAGCCGAATCGAGCCTAGCTATGAGTATGTAGAACTATCTAGAATATGTATAATAAATATAATGTATACAGCTAATATATACAAATATATACTAATATTATTACTAGCCTAAAACCCGTACATAATGCACGGGACGATTAGAAAAATTAATGGAATAATTTGGGAGCATCTTAAACTTAACACATAAGGGTATCCATACATTTAGAGAACTCATAAGGGTATTCATGCATTTAGAGAATTCACCACCATCAAATTGCAAAACTATTTGAAATTAAAAGGTTGACAAACATTCCCTGTTTCCCGTTCCGTTCAGACGAAAAGCTAGGAGAAGCTTCCACAGAAATGGTTCAGATAAATAACAAAAACATCAGAAAATGATCAGAATCCCAAAATAAAATAAGGGGGAATGGGCCACAAGGACAAAAAAATTAATAAATGGGTCTGGAAGGATAAAGTAACATTTTCATGATTATAAAGGACAAAAATCACAATTGTTACTTTAAAATTGTTACTTCACGTGTTAATGTTACTTTGTGTTTCACAATTGTTACTTCATATTTACTCTATTCCATATTTGTTACTTCATATTTATTACTTCATAATTGTTACTTTTGTCCTTATTAAATTACAGTTTCCTTCTATCCTGATTTTTTTAATAATTTTGTCCTTCTGGACAAAAATATAATAAAATAATAATAAAAACAGAAAAAAAAACTACTTGATATAAAGAGCAAATACATTAAACTAACACAAACCTCACCTTTAACACACTTCATTAGGTAAATGGAAAATGCTGGCCTAAAAAAATGTGGATCATACCTGTAAGATGTAATAACACCGGATGGATCAAGATCCACCCGATTACGCAGCGGAATAAATATCAGATCTAGATCTAAACGAACAAAATACATAAATTAAATTAGATCTAAACCTACGAGGGGGTTTAGATTACCAACCTTTTTATGGTGCAAGAACGCCAAGAACAAGAGGTCAATCCAAGCTAGTTGAGAGCCTAGTTGAGAAGCCAAAGTCTTCCAACGTGTGTCTCCAAGCACCACCAGGTGGATGGTGTTTCATGCCGCCGGACCTCCTCGATATGCTACCTTAGAAAACCCGAAGTTTTCTAAAACTCAAACCCAAAGTACAATGGCCGAAATGTCTAAGCCAAGTACTTACACTTATGTCGAAATTATGTGATGAAAAAGGCTTGGGAGAACTCTCTTTATATAGGAGAGTAATCCTTGTTCTCCAAGGATTTAATAATTAAAAGATAATTATTAAATTAATCCTTAATTTAAATATAAGATAAATATAATATATATCTCAAACAAATTAGGATAAATAAATATATTATCCAATATTCCATGATTTATCACTTAACAAATAATTGATTAAATCATATGTTAAACAATTATCCAATAAAACTAATTCCTTAATAATTATTTACCATTAAATTTCGGCCAAAACCCTAGAAGTATAGGGCCACTCGAAATTTCCATCACATTGGACCGAGTCCACGAATTTTTTTTCCCCATGTATTTAATTATCTAGTCCAACTAAACAATTAATCCACATATCAATTAAATAGTCCAATCCAACTATTTAATTATAATTGAGGTGAAACGACGAGAAAACATATATGCTATATTAAGAGCCACGTCGGGGACCATGGACCCATATTCAGTAGCTATAATAAATTGAATAAAATCATTCGTCTGACCGAACAATAATATGCAATCTATTAATTCCGGGATTACACCACCATAAACCCGAAACTGAACTCTGCCGAATATAGATATAAACTTACACTCAACCATGAGTCATAATGTGTCTACTGATATAATCATTACATACGGATAAATCCTCCATAGACTGTTCATTTCGATTCGGGATATCTCCGTCGACCCTTCTCGAAACATATTATCCTTATTTACCATTAACCCCCTAGTGATCAATTAGTTCATAACTAATATAATATGAACTGGCGCCATCGATTAGTTTCTAGGATTAACAAATAAGGGAACTGTTTGTCTACTTCCCGAGGGAAGGAATGGATTCCATATCTATGATAGCACGGACTACTTACTCATCCTAAAATAGAGCCAACGAGAAGTGTTGGACCACATACTACGAAGTGATCCTTACTAACACATCAAACCCTACCCTAGTCTAAGCAGTCGTCTGTGATCACCTCAGGATTAAGATTAATCAATATATGGTCATCTTGTGATTCGATAAGACTTCTCGATCATGGAATTATATCGAGAACTCAAATCAAATCGGTCCAGCCCTATATGATTATAATCATATATAAATGCCCCACTAGGTACCCTATTACCGACAATCCGGATAAGACTGTCACACCTAAAGTATTCTGGGCGCATTATTAGCAAATTAATCTTGAGACGCGTACTCAGATTAATAAACGCTACGGACTAAGTTAATTTTAAGTACATCTCACTAACTCAATCCTCTTGGGTATAGCCATACACTAAGTTATGTGATTACATAAACGAGGTACTTAGGGTTTTCAGTAGTGTCTTAATTATAAACATACATGCATATAATAAGATTAATTGTTAATTCTGTCATAAAAACAATTAGATAATTGTCGGGCACTACACCTAACAATACCCTGACTTCAAAAACACCAACATCATCAACTTTTTGCTTGCGCATGTCATGCTATGATTTTCTTTGGAATTCCAATAACGCAAGAAATCTCTGGAAATTTGATTCCACTCTTACAAAGGCTTTCTTCTTCTGTGCAAGTTATATGAATCTCCCTTACAGCGGCTTCCCAGGTGAATTCCTAAAACAAATTGCAAAAATCGAACAGTGTGTGAAAAAACTGATCACCAAATTGGCTTCGATTCATTAACATCATACCTAAATCAGAAAAAATAGCAGATAATACCTGGATCGGAAAGAATCTAATGAATATTGATGTTTTTTTAAATATTATTCTCCACTCTTGGCTTTGTCTCCATTGCACTATTCACAACTGGCTTCGATTTCGATACCATTATAAAACATTTCAAGAAAACAAAACACATGTGAAAATGGGAACTGCATCATGCATCAGAATTTGGAATTATGAAAATGATATTGAATACAAAAGTGATGCTTCTCCAAAATGGGTATTATTCTGTAACATCATACCTGGATCCCAAAGAATTTCAGATCATACCTAAAATGATTGTTACGAATTTGTAATTTGAATGGATGATCAGGTGGTGTGTTGGTTTTGTGAATTAGGTGGCTTTTGAAGATGAAAATTTGAGGCAGACCCCAAAGACAAAGGTGCGAATATGTTTGTTGAGATTTTTCGGAAAATGCACTGATAAGAGTCTGCCTGTTTGAAACAGTAAATGCTTGCATCTCACCGAAACCACAATGAGTAATATTGCATCTCACCACGTAACAGCAAAAAATACAACCCCTTACCTAAATTAGAGACTACAGAAGCAATAAAATTTCAATTATGATATCCAATGAAACATACTTTATCAAATTACCTGAGATTTCCAATTTGCTTCAGAATCCTTCATTCTGCTTACTTACGGTTGAATCATCCTATCAACATATTATAATAGAAATCATAACTCAACAACCAAAAAAACTCCAGAGGATAAAACATACAATTCATGTTCATAATTAACTGTAAAAAAACAAATCTGAGAAGAAGAAAAAAAACCTGATCGTTAGAGGAGCGAGTAATATGAACACACTTAAAGTTTTACAAAAGGGAACACTTTACTTGAATTGAAGCCTCCGGAGTCCGGCGGTGACCGGCGTCGTCGGAGCAGCAGTGGTGTGGTAGATTGGTGGTCCACTGCACTGCTCGTTGTTACAATTTTGGTCCTCTAACTAGACACGTTTTTCGATTTTGGTCCTGGTTTTTCTCCGGCGACAATTTTAGTCCTGTAAGTGGTCTTTTTTTTTTTTTTTGCAAAAATAGTTTTTAGTCCTGTAAGTGGTTTTTTTTTTTTTTGCAAAAATGGTCCTGAACACCAGAAAGACCACTTACAGGACTGAAATTGCCGCTAAAAAGACCATTTACAGGACTAAAATTGTCACCGGAAAAGACCAATTTTAGTCCTGTAAGTGGTCTTTCCGGTGTTCAGGACTATTTTTGCAAAAAAAAGGTCCACTTATAGGACTAAAATTGTCGCCGGAGAAAAACCAGGACCAAAATCGAAAAATGTGTCTAGTTAGAGGACCAAAATTGTAATTTAGCCGTGAATGTTGAGGGAGTTTAGGAATTGGGGAAAAGCTGACTAAAAAATGAAAAATAAAAAAAGAAACGCATTGTTTTTAATGGGTTTGGAGCGGGTCAATTAGGTAATTAGGTTAAAAGTGTTATATATATATATAGATAGATTATTATTATTATTATTATTATTATTATTATTATTATTATTATTATTATTATTATTATTTATTATTATTATTATTTCTCTATCAAGGTTTGTTTTTAGAACATTATTATATATTATCAATTAGTTCATTAAATGAACCAATATATATAATAACAGAAATATCATTATTACATGTATAAAAATCAAAGCGTAGCAATAATGACCCGACCTGGTCGGATCCGTCTAACCCGATTAGGTTTAGGGCACTATACAAACAACTTGTTCTTGGAAAATGGAATTAGTAAATGAATTTTTTTTACCCTTATGAGAGTACCGCCATATTATCTGTTGAATTACTATTTCTTCCAAAGGATTAAACTAATGATGATGTAGATAATTACTATATTTGTTCCTTTTTAACTGTCATAGTTGCCAAAAATATATATTCTTTTTTATTTATCGTAGTTACATTTCTAAAACACTATTTATTGTGCTTTTCTAAATCTACTCTTATTTATTAATGAGTGAGAGAGAGAAAATAACATTGCATTAATTATATTCAAGGGGTGTTATTGTTATTTTGATGTTAAAATCAAAATATTAACTCATCTCTTTAATTTGTGTGTTTTTGGCAACCGCGATAGTAAAATAGTAACGAAGAGAGTAACATCTTAAACACTTCAACACGACCCATGAAGTGTGGCTTATAACATGTCACAAGGCATATAAATACACTATAAGGCAATCAAAGAGATCTAACACTTGCACAATATAATGGAAGGTAGATAGTTAACATGTTAAACACTTCAAAACATAGTGCGGGCCTATAACAAGCCACAAGGCATATAAAGACATTACAATGCCAACAAAGATGCCCAACACCTGCACAATTTAAATGAAAAACAATGTTAACATCAATGTTTGATCCCATGACTTCCTGATAACATGTTGAATTGCCATCTCTAATATTTCGAAGTGTTTAAAATGCTAATTATCTATGTCTCCATTAGTAGAATACTTGGGAAAATTATATTGTTATTCACACTTTGTGGAATGGATACATACAAGTATTTATAGGCATCATACAATATTCTAGAATAATCTACAAATCTAAGGATATTTACTAAATACGTTTTAAACATAATTTACAAATAAATACAATTGCTATTACCACCCCTCAAGTTGGCCGAGGGTGGAGGTCTAACTTGTCACACTAATGTTGTAAAGAGGCCGGGATAAAGACTTGGTGAGTCAATAAGCCAACTGATCCTGTGAATGAACATGAGCGTCACGCTGTATTCAAGGGCGGCGGCACCAAGAGTGGGTTGGGGTCAACCGACCCCTACACCAAAAAAGAAATTCAGTGTATTTTTTTTATCATCTTTTGAAAATTTTATCACTAATATGTACTAATTGACCCGTTAGAATTTTAAAATATTGACCCTTGACCCGTATCTACACTTAGAAATTTAAAGTTAATGTATTAAAAACTTATAATAGGACCTTGATCCGTATCATAAAAATCCTACAGCCGCCCTTGGCTGTATTTGATAATGAATGTAATGATCATCAATGAAAATATGCTTCATACGAAAGTGAAACACGGGGTTGGAGCAAAACTGTGTGGTGCCTTGATTATCACAATAAATCATCGGAGCCTACGTGAGGGGATGACCAAGATGACGAAGCAAGAAAGTAACCCAAGTGAGTTCGGAGCAACAGAAGCAACTGAGCAATATTCGGCCTCGGTAGATGATCGAGCAATGATGGATTGTTTCTTTGAGCTCCATGCGACCGCATTACGGCCCAAATAAAAAACATAGGAACTTGTGGAGAAATGATCATCCTTATTACCACCCAATCCGCATTAGAGAACACATGTAATTTGAGTGGAGACTAAAGAAAGATTTGAATTCCATATATAATTTATGTTGATCGTCTGGAATTCGCGTTTCCTAATAGTAGGAATGTATATATGAAAGGGTCTTCTTATAAAGAATGTTTTATTCTAAAAGGTCTTTGTAAAATGGATATAAAAGTGTGACTTGGAGAGAATAAAAATATTCAGACTACAAGGTACAGTCGTTGACGTTTCGTCACTCGAGTAACGACTGTATGAATTTTGCGTATGCGAAAGGATTCTATTTACACGGTAACTGTTTGACATGAAGGGTTGTAGTCATGGCAATTGACTCCTTCCAATGATTGGGGGTCGTGACAAATTGCTAAATGTCAGTTACGATCGTTAAGAATAAATGGTATTTTGCAAATACACTTTATACTTACGACCAACATATTCAGAAGCCTATCGGGCCACACACATATTGTTAACTAACTGGAATTGTATTGTGGTTATGGTGATAACCGAATAAGGATTTATATCTACCTAATATAAAGGTTATTGTGGAAATTAATATTCTAGCATTTATTTATTATGAATAAATAGTATTGGATAAAAATGATAATATTACGTGTGTGTACACACACATAATATTATCATTTTTATCCAATATTATTTAGGAGGAATGAGGGAGAAGGACAAAAATATTTCATCAATTAAGTAGAAGGGCAGTCTTTTGAAACTTCTGTATAAAGGACAAAACTATTTATTCACTATTAAAATTCACTTGTGTTCGAAATTCACTGTTTAAATTCACTGCCGAAATTCATTGTCGAAATTCACTAATTTTCAAAATTCATTGTCGAAATTCACAGATTTTCGGGATTCACTGTCGAAATTCACTGATTTCGAGATTCACTGGGATAGATTCACTGATTTCGTGATTCACTGTTTGTCCTTCTCGCTATAAAAATTATGCAGTTGTCCTTCTCCCTATAAAAATATGTAGCTGTCATGTTACTTAAAAATATTCCAGATTGTGTCCTTATCCCTAATTTCCCATATTATTTATTCATTATAAATAAATGCTAGACTGTTAATTATACACACACACACACATATATATATATATATATATATATATATATATATATATATATATATATATTATATTGGATATATATTTAATATATGATATTAAATTCATGGAATAAATAGATTAAAGAAAATACTTAATGAGATAATCAATCAATTATCTGACTGATATCTTAAATCCTTATTTATTGAAAAATTGGTTTCTTTTTCCCTACCCCAATTCCAGAAGTTAATCCCAAGCCAATTGGGATAGAAAATAGGCGCAACTTTTTCTACTTGTTTAAGAGGAGGTTGTGTCAACTCTTTTGTATCACAATACTTGTTATTAAAATACAATAAAATAGAGCTTATTGTGAGGTAGTTTTTGGGAAGAAGAAAAGGCAACCAAGGAGTTGACTTTTCCTGGTAGTAGTCATTTGAAGATTCCGGCAGTTGTTCGTGTGGAGTACCACTACAGGCCGGACACTTGGACGGCTCTGTGTTTGGACAATCAACCGTAGATAAAGCAACGATCCAATTGGATCACAATGATATGATTATTTGTCTACTTTTTTATGTATCAATTGTTTGAACGAAGTCCTTCCATGGTAAAAAGAAAATCAAATTTTTGTTATATGCTGCGTCAACCTGCCTTGATTTCCTTACAAAATCACCATATGATATGTGGTCAGGTAGGCCTATAGATTACTCAAATATGAGGGTTTTGTGTGCACAGTTTATTATCATGTATATGAGGGTAAGCTGGAGCCAAGAGGCAAAAATAGAGTATTTGTAGGATATGGAGATAAAGCTAAAGGGTATAGAATTTGGTCATTAGATGAATACAAGGTTGTATTTTGTAGAAGTGTTATCTTTGATGAATATTCTATGTTTAACTCATCTGTGAAGTCCAGTGTTGAATCTGCAGATTTGGATGTTGACAAACATGTGGAGCATCAGGTTATTTCAGCTGAGAGTGAGTTGCAACAATCGGCTTAGAACAATCAACACAAATCTGATCTAGAAGAATCAGCTGAGACGATACCAGCTAAGACTCAAATGTCTAAATTTAATCAATAGAGTATAGTTCTCAGTAGAACTAAGAGGAATAATGTTGGACCTCTAAAGAGGAATGGGTTTGAGCATATGTTTTGTTATAAATGCACTTTAGGTTGCTGATGAGGTGGATTCAACTGAACCACCCACCTACAGGGAAGCTGTGGCATGTTCTGAGGCATCTCAATGGCTTGCTGTCATGGGAGATAAAATGGAGTTACTGCAGAAGAATAAGACTTAGGATTTGGTCAAACAACCACATGAGAGAAATGTAGTCACTTGTAAATGGGTCTTCAAGGAGAAGGAATACGTGTCAAGGGTTCCATATGGTATTGTAGTAGGGAGCTTGATGTATGATATGATCTGCATTAGACCTGATCTGGTATAAGTTGTTAGTGTTGTTAGCAGGTTTATGGCTCAACCTGAGAAGGAACACTGACCGCCTGTGAAAATGATGTTCAGGTACATTGGGGAGGGAGGGGTACTGTTGATATTGATCTCATTTATGGGGGTGATACTAAGCGTTTAGTCATAGGGTACTGTGATTATGATTATGCTAGGATATGGACAGTAGAAGATGAATGACTGGTTATGTGTTCACCTTAATTAGGAGGTTCTGTGGTAAGTTGAAAGGCAACTTTGCAGGCAACAGTGACGTCATGCATCTAAAACTGAAGTAGAGTATATGGCACCGACAAAAGCAGCTAAGGAGGGAATTCGGTTAACGGGTCTGGTTAATGATCTGGGGCTACATCATGATTAAACTGAAGTATATAGTGATAGTTTGAGTGCAATATGTCTGGCTAAGGATCGATGTTCATCAAGATAGTACCAAGCATATTGATGTTAGATATCATTTTTTGAGGAATGACAAGGGAATTCAGGTGAAGAAGATCCGCACTGACGATAATCGTGCTGATATGCTCACCAAATCTGTGACAAGAAGCAAGTTTCAATTGTGTCTGGACTTGTTGAACATTTGAAGTTGTTAATGGCAATGCTGAAAATGAGGTGATCTGATACATCACATCTAGAACTTGGTAGTGCGCCCGGTATGTCTGTTCGCATGAGGATTCAAGTCAAGGTGGATATTTTTAAGAATAATTGATCTTATGCGTCTGAATATGTTTGGAGAATACCTATTTGAATCTCTGGAAGACTCAGCTGAAATATATTCAGCTGAGGTGTACACGTCTGGCAGACTCAGATGGGATGTCTTCAGCCGAGGTCTGGTGTTCAAGTATGAATCTGATGATCACATCTGGTCTAAGCCTTCTCGTCTGAAACTGAAGACAGTTGAGGGTCTTATCAGAATCTTGGAGGTTCTCGTCCTAAGTGGGTTTCTCGTCTAAAGTTATATCTCATCTGGAGATATCACGGCTGAAGCTGTTTTATAGTCGGCTAGGGTTTTCATTCCGAGTAATATATATACTCGTGTGTTGTAACCAAACTAGTGTGAGAAAATTTATAAAATCCCGGTTATCATATAATAATCGTTTTCTTCCTGTGGACGTAGTCAACACAACATTGGCGAACCACGTTAATTTATGTGTTCTTGTTTTCTATGTTGTTAATCTTTACTGTATGATCTTGTTTTTCGCAATCTTTTCAATCCATTATAACGAAGGTTAAAATTGGAAAAGAAATGATTAATAAGTATTGATTTCTTAACTGATAGTAGACAACCAGAGCCATTCCTGGAAATTTTTTGGCCTTCGGCGAAGTCGCTGAATTAGACCTTTTTTTTTTTCTTTTTGAAAACATGTTTACAAAACATTACATCAACATCGCGCTTTTAAAATCTGTAGCTACAAAATTCAAATTCATTGTTGTTAGATATATATGTTTTAATATATTATTATCATTTACATTTGGGTTGCCGTAACAAAACGGGGTTCGACTTGAATATATGTATCTATGTATGTATGTATGTATGTATGTAATATTTATACCTTCATTAAAACACTCACACACAAGTACACACGACGGCTGTACGCACGGCACACACAACACACACGATACTTGCCTGCCCGTACGTTGCATGCACACATTCCGTCCCGCCCCTAGCTGAATGGATGCACCTATGAAATTCGAATTGATGCGTATGCTTTATTATAAATTTGGGCCTTTATCAGTTCAAATAACTTTTTTAATACACATATTATTGGGCCTATATTTTAAACATTTATCAATTCAAGTAATTTTTTTAATACATTATATTAGATTAGTTGAGATTGGATCTAAATGATTTTTTATTTTTTTTCCGAGACATGTAATTCCGGGCTCCCTCTGACGATTGGGCCTTCGGCGCGCCTAACCCGCGTTGTATTAGGGCCACCCTTGGAGACAACTTTTCTTTCTCTCTAATAAATTAATGACACTTCTTTAGAACCGTGAGAGTAGGGATGTAAATGGGTACGGGTGGGCACGAGTTTGGCTATATCCATACCCTACCCATCAATTGTTTTTCATACCCATACCCTACCCATTACCCATATGGGTTGAAATTCTTTTACCCATACCCTACCCACATAGATATCCACGGGTCAATGGATATCCATGGATATCTTGTTCTGTTACAATTGAACTTCGAAATCCAAATAATAAAAGAATTTAACTAATAACAATTGACGTAAATACACAACATCAAGTTTTAAAAAATGTGTTGAATCCTTTGAACGTGATATTTGAATGTGTTTGTTCCTTGTCTTTGTTATAAATGTGTTCTCTTAGAACGTGATTCTTGTTATGTAAAGTAATTAAAAAAAAAAATTTGAAAGGTAAAGTAATAATTTTCACCAATGACAAATGACATGTAAATCCTACAAACATTTTTTTTTTTGAAAGGTAAATCCTACAAACATTGAATAAAAGAAATTTATGGCCATGATTCATGACAAAATATCACATAAACTCTCAAAATATCATTGATGTAACAAAATATTTTTACCTTCACTCGAAACCATAAATAAATTTTCCAGTTCCTTATAAAAAAATGCCTTAGGAGTTTCAAGATCGTGTTTTAGAAATATATTAGATTACACCTATACTGAAATAATAAATATCAGAAGATTAAAAAATAATATCACCTATATACCTTGATTTTTGCAACATTAGTTGTGAATAAAAAAAATACTAATATACATTATAAGATGATTGATACATGTTTTGGTTTGACAATTGATGTTAGAGGAAGAATAGATTAGATTAAAAAATACATTCATATAAAAAAAGATTAACAAAAATCTCACCTTTCAACCCTGATTTTGAGAGCACGATCGAATCAATTGGGAGAGAAAGAAACAAGACTTTCGACATCGACAATTGATATGTAAGGAGAACAATAGTGTTATTTAAATTACATTGAATTATTTTTGTTATTTCTTTTTCTTTTTTACTCATATGTGTAGTTGTTTTCTTATATTGTAGGTAACGGATATCTAGTTAATATTTAATCATAATATATATATATATATATATATATATATATATATATATATATATATATATATATATATATATATATAAATGTCGAAGTAGGTATTATGACGGGTAGACAAACACATATTCATACCCTACCCTACCCGCGGCAGGTTTTGAGAAATGAAACACATACCCTCCCCTACCCTATAAAATACCATATCCTAACGGATAGTGTCGGATGGATATCCACTGGGTTGGGTCGAAATTGTCATCCCTACGTGAGAGTATGAAAATTGCGCTCCTAATTAAGAATGTCTTGTTTTGATGTTCATGTTATCTATATCATACGAGAGAGATTCGTTTTATATGAAAGACATTTCTAATAAAGTCGGATCGACATTTGTAATAAAGACGGACCGATTTAAAAAAATAAATAGATTTTCTGGTAGAATCCGCAATAATCAATGAATCAGTTAGTAAGTCACAATATTCATTCATCTAGTTGGGACTTATAATTGGAAGGAAATCATAGGCCAGGACCACTCTCCAAAATTCTCAAAATGCAATCCCCACAAATTTGTAATATAAAAGGGCAATAGCTAGCAACCAATCAGACCCACAACCGCCACCTATATTCATTCACAAGAAGAACAATATAATATATGGCTTACAACACAAAAATGCCATCACACCTCTTCGTTTTCGTGATTTTTGTATTAGCCAATTATTTTGCTCACCCAACAACAAGTATTTCTGTCACACCAAAATTTAGAGTTAATGTAGTCAACGGTCTTCCGACTTCCCAACCTACATTGCAACTCCATTGCCATTCTGCAGATGACGATTTAGGTCAGCATGTGCTTCACTCAGGAGATGGTGTTTATTGGGAATTCCATTCTTCTTATTTCGGTCACACATGGTTTGAATGTGTATTTACAGTGAGTGCTATGGTCAATACCAGTTTCAATGTCTATGACAAGTATTGGGATCAACCGCTCTGTGGGGAAAATATGGTCAATACAAATATATGCTATTGGTTGGCTAAAGAGGATGGGTTTTATTTTGCTAATGTAACTGATCCTCTACCAGACCAGCTTCAAAGATTGCAAACCTGGTAGATTTGTCAGTGTTCCTATTTTGATACGGTCTTTGTATTACCAAAATGTAGTTCAACTTCAGTATTTTTCTACGTGCAGCATTCTGGTATAATTAATCATTTGAAATACAAAGTAGTAAGAAGTGTAGTTATATCTCCATTTTTTTTTTCGTCTAAACCAAATAGGAGGAATTGATTTGCAAATTACTTAACTATTTTTGTTATAGTTTACGAATTGTGGGTTTTATCTATTTATTTACTTTGTGTGTGTGTGTGTGTGGGGGGGGGGGGGAAGGGGGAAAGGGGGTTGGGTGGGTTGCGGGATAAGTCGAAGTGAATTTTTATGATATTTGGGGAGATGATTAAAATTTGAACCATTGTTGATACAAAGAATTGCAATGACCTTCATCATAAAACAAGTTCAATCCCCCAATACAATCTATCTTTGAACAGTTAGGGAAAGTTTTATTATATATAGCAAGATATATACTAGAATGTGAATCAATCCCCAAATACATGAATTGTGGAATTAATATAGAAATATCCCGCAAACTAAATTATTGTTTTGGTTTTAGGATGTGAACACATTTTAGTGCTAAAATAGGCCATAATATAGAAGGGTGGCAATCTCGTCTTCTTTCCTCTGGTGGAAGCAAGGGCGGAGCCAGGATTTTCATTTGGGGTGGGCTAATGAACTATATCGAATTCGTCGGGTGGGCTGGATTAAGAATATTTTATGGATCGAACAAGACTACATACATTTACTAGTGTAATATTTTTTTTTCGGGTGGGCTTAGCCCCCCCTAGTGCACACATACCTCCGCCCTTGGGTGGAAGACTTATTCTAATTAAGCACGTGCTGAGCTCGATACCTATACACACACTTGCTACTCTACAAGTCCTTGCATCTGTTTTACATAACATCCATTCTCTGTTTGCCAGTTTTTTCAAGGGAAATTTATAGGAGATCATTCTAAAAGCACTGGCGTGCTTAAGAAAGAGTTTGTGACCCTACTGAAGATAATGGTAGGGAATTCGTAATATTTTTTATGTTCTAAAGGCATTCGCTTGTAAGCTTTGGTGGAAATATTGTAATAAACTTGGGATGTGGGGAAAGAAGTTTGGCGATTATCCTTTCCCTGAGAAGATGCATACCCAAGGCCGGCCCTAATGTAAGGCGGGTTCGGCGCGCGCTGAAGGCCCAACCGTCTGGGGGTCCGAAATTACTTGTCTCGCAAAAAAATTCGAGTATATCCAGTCTCAACCAATCTAATATAACGTGAAAAAAAATTTTACATGAATTGATAAATACTCAAATTATAGCTCAATAATATTATGTGTTAAAACAATTACTTGAACTGATAAAGTCCTAGATTATAGGCCCAAATTTATAATAACCCATATGCATCAATTAGAATTTCATAGGTGCATCCGTTAAGCTAGAAGTGTTTAGCTCTTGGGGGAGTTGCCCCCAAGCCCACACGAGTTGGCGCTGCCCTATCGATCTATGTGTGTATATGTGGGCATGAGCGGGAGGACGGGCAAGCCGGAATGCGTGCGTGCAGCGTACGGAAGGGCAAGCATCGTGCGTGTTGTGTGTGCTGTGCGTGCGGCCATCGTGCGTACTTGTGTAATTAAGATATAAATACTACATACATACATACATACATAGATACATATATTTATGACGAACCTCGTTTTGTTATGGCAACCCATATGTAAACGATAACAAGATATGAAAACATATCTAACATCAATGAATTTAAATTTTGTATCTACAGATTTTAAAAGCGCGATGTTGAAGTAATGTATTGTAAGCATGTTTTCGAAAAGAAAAAAGCCCTAATTCGGCGACTTCTCTGAAAGTGCAAAAAATTCCAGGCCGGCCCTGTGCATACCTGGCGCACTATGAATATTGTTAATGACACCGTCGATAATAATTTGAGATGTCTTTTCTTGGGTACTATTGGAGCTTGGGTTTGGAAGCCTGTCATAAATGGTATTTTTTTCCGTATCTTCTACTTACAGTCTTATCAGAGAGAAGGAACCCTATATGCATGAAATGGGTATGATATGGAAACCTAATATACCCTTGAAAATATCCATAGGTATTCTCATTACTCGCACCATGGCTTATCGAGTAGTACTTAGGATGTCGACCTCATAGGGACTAGGTTATCAAGCACCGACAACTCACAAAGACTGTAAGCTAAACGAATCAAATTATGATTTTGGTGAAGTAAAAATAAAATAAAAGGAAATAAAAAGAACTAATCTACAACCCACCTCAACTTTAGAATTCCCGGGTAAAAATTCAGTTGAGAAACTCTAGGATTTAGGATTCACCACAGAAATAAATATATAATTTCGCAACAATCTTTCCCTTATTATGAATTCTTAATTACAACGACCAATTATCAAATTTTACCAAAAAGCATTCTTTCAAATTACCTTTGATTGTGTCTAAATTAATACCATGCTCGATTTCCCGCAACAATCAATTAATTCAGACCCACTAAACACCATAATTTTTAGGCCACAAGAGATTTAATAAATTATCATTCTCATAAATCCCTAGATTGAATTTTAGGGTTCTAAAATATTAATTACGCAACACTTTTCAGTCATCGATTAATTAAATAAATTTCTCATACGAAAATTCAGAGGTTCACCCTTTCGGTATGTCATTTCCGGAAAATTTCTGTGAATATGCATACAAAAATCAATTCATAACATAGAAACTCAGAAATAAAAGAAAGATCACGCTTTACACTATAGATTCATCACCGGGCTATTACTAATCCTAGACAATACGATCTACTCTCCTATCATCATAAAGATCGCAAGAATAATCACGAAACACAAATTAGGACAAGAAAATAAATTAAAACAGAAAATAAAGAGGTGAGAGAAAGAAAACTTGACTTTAAATTGCATAAATCGAATGAAAATATTTATCGTTCCTCGTTCTTGAATTTTTACAACATGAATTCTTCACTTGGGGATGGGAGATGAGGAGGGTGATGAAGAGGAGCAAAAGTCGACCAAGAAGATCTAATGGGAGGCGTGTGTGAAGTTATGGCCTGATTTAGATGAATTTTTGGGGTAAATAGGAGTTTTCCTTAAATAAAATTGTGTAATTTATCTCCTAAAATCAAATTCCTAGAAAATAGGAAGCAAATGGTGTGTATATCTTCTTTCTCCATCCATATTTGCGCCATCAACTTGAAAATTACGTTGGAATTCGTCTCAACCAATCAGAACATTTCGAACATTTCGTTGGCCATGATCAGATTTCTAAAAAGTGTCACACCCTGGGTATGCCAGAGGCTGATTTTTGATCTTTTTGTTGAAATAGTGTCCTAAACCCAATCGGGTTGGACCGGATCCGACCGGGTCGGATCATTTCTACTATTTCTTTATGCTTATACATATATTAAATGGCTTTATGTTATTATATATTTGTTCGTTTAACGAACCAATTATGATATTGTATATATATGATAACGTCCTTAGTATGAAAATTGCGACAGAGAAACCATGATAGTGATTATGGTTGATGAGATCTCGAATCACTTTAAGTGGTTTGATACTTGAATGTCATGTGTACTATTAAACATGACATTAATAGTATGATTAGACTATCACGTATTGGATATCTTCTATCTTATGAAGATAGGGATAGATCTCGTCTTTTAAAATGTAGGGACACTTGGATTGTACGTGGACGCGTATTAGAGAATGCGTCATTAGACTGACCCACATACTTTATTAGGTGTCGCACTATGTGGCGGTTGTGTAATTATCCTGAGACCAGGACTTCATGGAATCACAGTGTGGATTGTCATACTTTGACACTATTGAGGTTTTCCGTAGCCATAGGGCGATCATGCGGTAGTGATTGAGTATGATACTAAAGCATGCATAAGATTGATGTTGCTCGTCCGGAAATCGCGTATCCTAATAATATGAGTAAATATCGGAAAAATCCTTCGTGTAAGGAATGTCTAGCTCTCGTGAATCTTTGCAGAGTGGGAGTAAATGAGTTACCTCGAGAGATAATGATATCCAGATTATAAGATACGGTTGTTAATGTATTGACACTCGAGCTACGACCGTATGGATATTATTACAGCGATATGATTGTATTTACACGGTAACCATTTCACATGAAAGATTGTAGTCATAGCACTTGACTCTTTCCGACGATTGGGGGTCGTGGACGTATTGCTAGATGCTATCAATGATCGTTAGGTATGAGGGGTATTTTAGTAAATGCACTTTGTGCCTCCGGGCAGCATATTCGGAAACCTATCAGGTCATACACATATGAATAACTAGCCGGAATTAATTGTGGTTATAGCGATAACCGGATGAGGATTTGTTTATGCCTACTATAAAGTGTTATAGTGATAAATTAATATGGTGGTATTTATTTATTATGAATAAATATAATACAAGATATTAATTATGTTGATTAATAGATTATATATTTATGTATATGTATGGCGCAATTTTAAGGTGTATATGATACACATGGATTTTACAAATTAATTAATTATATTATTATATTATTATGTATTCATATTGGATATTAATGTGTATAAATATATATATATATATATATATATATATATATATATATATATATATATATATATATATATATATATATATATATATATATATATGTGTGTTATATGTATATATGATATACATGTGCACATGTGTACTAGATATATAAATATATATAGATTTATGCATATAGTATATATATGTCATATATACATGTGTAAATTGATTTATGCTAATATAATAAAGATATATTCAATATTAGATATTGACAATATATATTTTTGGAAAATATTTAATAGAAGAAATTAAAATTTATGGTAGATATGATTTTAAGGAAAATCCTTAATAAGATTAAGGAAAATCATTAATGAGATAATCAATCAATTAACTATTTGATTTATTAAATCCTTATTCTATTAGGAAAATAATTTCTTGTTCCCCACTACATTTAGTGACATAAGTGGCGCCACCCATTCTTATAAAAGGGGAGTAGTGCCAAGCTCTTTTATATCACAATATTCTTGCAATATTCTAGTGAAATAAAGAGAGAGTTCTCGAGAGAGTTTTTATGGGAAGAAGAAAAGGCGACCTAGCAGTCGATTTTTTCCGGTAGCAGTCTTATGAGGATTCCAGCGGTTGTTCGTGTGGATTACCGCTAGAGCCCGGACACTTGGACGACTCGGTGCTTAAACCATCAACCGTAGACAAAAAGACGATCTATTTTTTATCATCCAAGGTAGTTTTTTCATCTACTTCTTATATGCTTGTTGCTTAAACGAAGTCGATCTTGGTAAAAAGGAAATAAAAGTTTAAATTCCGCTGCGTTCTCACGTAGATTTCCTAACCCTCTTCCACTTTAACTCCGCTTTTTAGGCATTTTTCTTCTAATCTCAAATCATCTTGCACTAATTCAGACATCCGCAGTAATATAGCCCAAAAAGGATAAAAACATCGCAAAATAGCAGCATACAACATCAAATTGAGTCCAAAACATGTAGAATTATTCAACTTTTTAGGAACCTATCACTCTTTGTTAATCGTCTCATTCCTATGCCGGAGGTCATTCATCGCTTGGGTTTTGCTGGTTCTTATAAATGTCCTTTCAGTCAAAATGTGGACTCCACACAACTCTCCTCCCCTCTGATTTTGCTACAGAGGTTTGGCGTTTCTTCCAAATATCGCTTTGTTGCTATGTTAACATGACAAACTTAAAACACGTTTTTAGGGCCTGGTGGGATAATCAGTTTGAGGGCGCACTACAAATTGTGAAACACTTATATCCCCACTTTTATTTGCTGGGAGCTTTGGAAGGCGTGAAACAAATTTATTTCTTAAGGCATGATAATCACTCAGCAAAAATGATTCACTCATTTCTCAGAAATCTTTCAAAAACCCATTTGTCATATGGATAATAAAGATGATATTCTTCTGCACCTTGGCATCTTGAAGCAGTTCACCTCGAAACCTAAAAGAATTCCTATCACAGTCAAGTGGATGTCCCTAGTGCTGTTAACGAACCGATTCGAGCTGAGTAGCTGAATTTCAAGCTCGAGCTCGTTTGATAATCGAGTTAGCTCGAGCTCACTCATTAACAAAACGAGCCTAAAAACCGTTTGAGCTTGGCTCGATAGTATGGAAAATATTCGAACTCGAGATCAAGCTCGCAAACAGGCTCAAAATCAAGCTCGGATCGGCTCGTTCAATAGCAATTTGTTTATAGCCTTTAGTAAATCAAGCTCGGCTCAGCTCGGCTCATCCATATGTGATATGTGTTAATGTGTATATATATTATATGTTACCTAAGCTCGTGAACACTATCTAGCGTTCACGAGTAGGTCTCGTGTTCGCTCGTTTAGTAAACGAGTAGCAGAAACTGATCTAGCTCGACTCGCTATCATTTATGAACGAGCTTAACGAGCCGAGTTCAAGATTTGTTTGTGAACACTCGTGTTTTCTCGTTTAGTATACGAGTAGTTGAAACCGATCGAGTTCGACTCGATATCAATAACGAACGATCTTGAACGATCTTAAACGAGTCGAGTTTGAGCTTTGTTCGCGAACACTCGGTTTGTTTAACAGCTCTAGATGCCCCTGCCTACGAACTAATTTAAGCTTAACTCGGATGGTTCATCGATTAATACCCTGGAAACTCCGGTAGTGGTTTCATCATTCGCAACGATCAAGGCAGTTTGGTTCATGCTTGCTCTGCATTTCTTGGGACTACCAACAACTTTGAAGCTGAAATCAAATCTCTATATTATGGCTATACCATTCAACATATCTATAGAGAAACAAACACAGTGGGAAATTTCTTGGCCAAGTCCTCAAGTTCTTCTAGCGTATCCCATCAGTATGACAATCACACACCTATCCCTATGGAATTATGCCATTTTATTCTTTGTGATAGACTTGGATTGCCAGTTTCCTCTCTTTGTCAAAGAAAGATGACGTACTGGGAAGCACTCTTCAATGTTTTGAAGAGTGCGAACCAATTGTTTTTATCCCTGTTGTCTCTCCAATATTTTGTTTTAGATTTGTGTGTCATATCACCATGGTTTATTACGAACAAATCTATATTTGTGGATTGGCTCAAATATTGGAGTACCGACTCAAGATGTTGCATCCAGCTGGCTGTTATACCATAAACCACTAAAAGGACCATTTTATTGAAGTGGAATGACGTATGGAGTAGTATTTTTGGAAGCACCATTCAAACTTTTGTAGGGTGCAAGCATCCAGCTGGCTGTTATACCATAAACCACTCAAAGGACCATTGTATTGAATTGGAATGACGTATGGAGTAGTTTTTGGAAGCACCCTTCAATCTTTTGTGGGTGCAAGCCAAGTGTTATTTTTTACATTTGATTGCTCATTGTTATTCGTATCCATTTTGAGACTGATTCATTTCCCTTGCACAAATTATCTGAGTTTGGAGGGTTCATGGAAGCTTATCTCTTCAACAATCCTTGACACTGACGCGACAATTGCTACCATTTCTTTCAAGATGGAGTATGCTGAGCACAAGCCAAGTTATATTTTGCATTCCTATTGTATTTTAGGGGGGTTTTATGTTTTGGAAGCATAAGGTGCTGTTCTCTTTCTTATGCGCAGGATTTTCCTACACCGAGTTTGCCAAACATAGACTTAAGGAAACATGGCTATGCTTCGTCTACGTTATTTGGTATAAGGGGAGGGCTTCTTTATTTCTCAACAAAAGGCTTCGTTCATTTAAGAAAAACATAGGCCATAATCTATTTTATTGTTTCTATTTCAAGTTACAAGTTAGATATTGGGAGCCTTTAAAGGAACCACACTAAATCTAATATTGTCCTTAAAGGCACTACAATTCATGTATATTTTTAAATCTTGTTGTATTGTCTCAAGTAAATTTGTGTGTTGCCTTTAAAGGCTCCTTAGATTTTTTACCAGCAAGTTAGTCCACGGGCTATTTTATTATTTCCAATTCAAGATGCGAACTTTTTTAGTATCAAAAAATAGTATGATAACATTTTTCCATTCTATGATCTGTTTTTTTTTTTTTTTTTTTTTTTTTGAAATTTCGACCATTTTCATAAAACAAGATTAGATGTACAAGAAAAAACAAATGATATTTTCACATCATAACATGGATAGAACTTAAATTAACTTCTTGGACACCCTGCTGTTAATCTGGACTGCCCAGAAACTAAGTCGGGGGATCAATGCGTGCGCTGTCCCAAGTGGAGGCTAGGGACACCGACCTAGGCTTTAGTCCAGACATGGTTTCCGGACACAGGATGCCCAAAAGCTAAGTCTGGGATTCACCATGAACACTTTCCCGAGCAAAGCTCCGGTTAATCGTCCCAGGATTTAGCCCGGGATATCGCTGCTGCACCCTGGACGCCCAGAAACTAACCTTGGGACTCGGTCCTTGCGCTTTTCTGGGTGAAGGGTTTGGAAAGCAACCCTATACCTTGCTCCAAGATCCGTTTCTACCTGACAGAACCCTAACACATAGTATGTCCGATTTTCATGAAATTTAACCATAAAGACATAATAAAAACTAACTTAAAGCATAAACTTGAAAACAAAGATGGAACCTTTGATATGAAAAACTCCTAACCTTGAGGACGAGCCGAAACCAAAGGCCGAACGACAAACAAACTACAATCGATTCCCAAACTCTTACGAATCTGTGGAATAACGGAAAACCGTAACGTCAACTCCATGAACCCTAACTTAAACATGATCAAAAATACGAATTGAACAAAGGAAAACGATGGTTACCTTTACAAGATGAAACAAGTCTCGAAACTGCTCCTGAATCAGGATCTGCTTCAAAACTGAGGCTATGAACTCTAGACACGCAACATACAAATTTAGATGCACCCAAGACATGAAAACATGGCCACTTAACCGAGAGCGTGCTCGGTTCAGCGTGCCATCTAGTCTTGGGTTGCCTAGAACTCATGTTAGACATGAACTGGCGCACTTCCCCGGGTGATCTTGCGGGGTAGTGGCACAAGCTTCAAACAGAACGCGAATTATGCATTCTAGGGCTGAATGGAAGCGTATATATAGGCTTATAGCAGCCCTAGGTCAGATCCTAACGACTTAGGGAAAAAAGAAAACTTAAAAAAGGAAAAAGAAAAAAAAAAACATATTTTGAACGGACCAAATAACCCTTACTAGGAGGTGAGGGGTTTTATGGCAGGTACGACCAGGGCGGAACTCCGGATTAGTCGGGCCAGTTGGTCCTGGATACCAGAGGCTTTAAGCGAAAAAAAATTAATACTACATCCGTCTCATAAAAAGTGTCAACTTTTTGAAAATGAATTGTCCCACGAAAATGTCCATTTAAGAAAAAGGAAAATGATTAGTACACATGTGTACCGAACTCATCCCCCGAATTATGAATTTGTGGTCCAGAATTTGTGTGTTTTTTTTTTTTTTTTTTGCTTTAAAAGTTAAAATGTGTGGTTATAAAGTGTTGTGTAGATGATGTATGTGTATATTTTATGTGCCTAAATCACTATCCTAAAAAAAAACAATGCATCATTAAATGCACCTTTTCCAAATATATCTGTGCCATATCATTTAATATTTGTTTACTTTTATCACATTCCAAAATAAGTATTTATTATTAAATGGGGGTATATGTGTACATAGTATTTAAAATACAACACGTTAATTGTTTACTTAATATTTATGTTTACCATATAAGTGAACACTTGTTGTGGGACGGAGGTAGTATAATTTTATTGAATACTAGTATGAAAATGACATATTTTCATATTGCCTATAATATATCTTTTATTTATTTACAAACGAGCCTTTTATTAGAAATGAAGGTGAAGATTTGTACAATGCCTTGTCCTGACCCTCCCATTATACCAAAAAAAAATGCGTAGACATAGCACAACCATGGACGGATCTACCTTTGTTGGGGTGGGGTCACGTAACCCCATTAAGGTCCTGAAATTTTTTTGATATTAAAACGATATAGTTTTGTTGTTACAAATGTCGTTTTGTGGTTAAAATATGTAGTTTTAGGCTCCAGTGACAGCACTAAAAAAATTTATGGATCAAAAATATAGTTTTAAGCTCTGATGACACCACTGAAAGAAGTTCCTAGATCCGCTCATGAGCACAACCATGCCTCCTTAAATTATATGAGTGACAAACCTAATGTGTGAAAAACTGAAAATCCAGCTCATAGGAAAGAGTGCGGCATCTTATGTTTTTAAAAAGTAAACTCCCAAACAAAATAAGTAACAAAGTGGAATCAACGAGAGAAAAATCCTTGTTGATCTTTTCAGACAAGAAAAATCCTTTAATTATTTTTTACTTGGGGCTTCCGGTTGGGAAAAATATGACTAGAATCTCATCCTGGCAGCCGGTCATTTACAGAGTGAAGCAAAAATTGGCAGGGTGGAAAGCTAGGCTCTTATCTGTGGGTGGTAGATTGACTCTGATTAAAGCGGTTTTGGGGAGTCTACCTTTGTACTTTTTCTCCATCTTTCATGCTCCTATTGCCGTGATACGCATCTTAGAACAGTTGAGAGCTCGCTTCTTTTGGGGAGGGGGTAACGGTGAGAGATACATTGCTTGGATTTCTTGGGACACTATTTTAAAACAAAAAAAGTGGGGGGGGGGACTTAGGGTTGGGGGACTTGGTTTGCAAAATGATGCCTTGCTTGGGAAATGGTGGTGGAGATGGAAGACTGAAGAGGGTGTCTTGTGGAACAAAGTCATTAGTGCTTTGAATGGTAAAGATGGGGGCTTTGGTGACGGAGTTAGTAGGAGTGGGTTAGGTAAGGTGTGGAGTGGAATAGTAAAAAATAGGTGAAGAATTGAAAAAAGAGGGGTGAAGCTTCTATCCTCCCTTGGTTGGAAGTTGGGCTCAGGAAATAGAGTAAGGTTTTGGAGGGATTCTTGGATTGGAGAGAGCTCTCTTGATGTGCGTTTTCCTAGACTCTTTCGCCTAGAGGAATTTGATGAGTGTCTCGGTGAGTGATAGAGGAGATTTGTGGATGGGGGGGTGGTCTTGGGAATGGAGGTGGAGAAGAGAGATGAGGGGTAGGGGTGAGTGTGGGAGAGTTTGTAGACCTTATTGCTTTGCTCTCAAATATCTCTCCCATTGCGAGTAATTCAGATACCCATTTTGGAAACTTTGTTCTAATGGTATCTTTTAAGTGGCTCGGCTTAAAAACACTTCTTGGCACTACTTCTATTGGAGCTCCGTCGGCTACCTTCCCATGGAGGTGGAATGCTGCTATCCCGTCAAAGGTCAACATCTTTAATTGGAAGGTTGCTCACAACCGTATCCCCACTCGGACTGATATCGCGAAAAGAGGTATTCCTATTGATAGCTTGGTTTGCCCCATTTGCAAGGTGGTGAATGAGGACATCTCGCATCTACTATTTCACTGCCCTTTTGCTTCTTCTACTTGGCGTAAGATTGTTGATTGGTTCTCTATTCCACGAGCGTTACTTATGGATTGGGATTCATTCATGCAATCATCTCATTTTTCGCTAGACAATGCGAGAAAGTCAAAGTATGGGATCTTTGTTAAAAAAGTTGCTATTTGGTGTATCTGGATGGCTAGGAATCAAATTGTGTTTAACTCAAAAGATCTCAATGAGGACATGTTGTTTGGGGAAATTCAAAGTAGAAGCTTCGTTTGGATCACCGTTAGAAAAAGTAATATTAGTATCGATTGGACAACTTAGAAGACTAGTCCGCTCTCTTTTAGCATAGTTTAGTCCTTGTGTAGCTGATTCGCGTTATTTTTTTCATTTTGTTTCACTTCGGTTCTGGCTTGGTCGGCTTGTTTCTTAATATCAAGTGAACGTTTGTAATTGGGCAATCTTGGACTTCTAGCGTCTTGCTAGACCCCTTAATAATAATATCAATTGCTGTTCAAAAAAAAAATTGTCAATTAGGTCAAATTTAGAAAGATGTCAGGATTTTAGGACTAAAAGAAATATTTTTGTCAAAAATGACATTTTATCCCTGAAAGTGAATTTGAAATTGAATTACTTTGGTTTTGTGCTGAAAATCAACGTAATTCACTCTCAAATTCACTTTCACTTTCACTTTCACTTTTACTGATGAAATGTCATTTTTGACAAAAATCTTTTCTTATGCCCGACATTTTTCATAGGGGTTTATTATTTGCACCCTACATGATCTACCCATAAACCACTATACACACTACACCACACATAATAGTCAAAATCCACTTTTACACCACACTTAAATTACAAATATTTTATTTATTTATTTACACCACACACTTAATTAAAATTTTACCATACTTACTTACACACCAATTTCATACTATTTCCACTCCCAAAATTGAATTACATCAACCGAACAATAACAGCAACATGCCCTCGGGAATAAAGAGAACAAAACACTCATGCACCACCACCGCCGCCGCCACCACATTTCACGATATGTATTCCGACGAGTTCGACACAGACCTCAATCCAGTTTCTTTTACTACAGTGCACTGGCATATAAACACGAGACAGAGCAGAAGATAGAGAAGATGGGTAGTAAAGAAAATGAAGGATTCATTTCCACGCCGGCGCCGGTGGTAGGTGAATCAGAATCGTCGCCGCCGAGATCTTCATCAGATGGGAGAAGCTAAAAAAGATGGGTATTCTTAAAAGAGTTTCTTTAATGGAGAAACTTTTAGCTTCAAAAATCCAATCAAAAGAGAAGATTGTTGCAGCATCAATATCGCCGGAGAATGCAAAATAGAGAAGACGGCGGTGAACGGAGTCGGAGGGAAGAGGAGGGTTCCGGTGCCGTCGGCTCACGAGTTGCTTTACACAGGGAACAGAGCTCAGGCGGAGGAGATGAGGAAGAAGACTAGGCAGTAGTAAAATTTCCTTGGCAAAAGTGTTTTTATTTTATTTTAAATATGGGGTGTATAGGTAAAATATGGGACCCGAAACATAATAGGTGTGGTGCATCAAAAGTTGTTTTTTTTAACAATACATGGGGTGTATGAGTAGAATTACCGGGGTGTAAATAAAGGAACCCTTTTCATATTATGTCTTTTAGGACCTTTATCCCATTTTTTTTAAGAAAATCGTTGGCTTAGCTCACTATTAGTTTTCCATTTGAATCGGAGACTCACCCAACCTCCTAAGTCATAGGTGTCTTCCTTATCCACCCACCATTAACAAACCTTCTTCTTCACTTTCCTATAAATACTCCTCCCTTTTTCTCAAGCATTACAAAAAAAAAGGACTAATTAAAAGCGTAAAGTCCACACCATTAAAATTGTGGACAGCAACATACTTGATACTACCCGTAAATATGGCTGTGTATGGACCAAAATCAAGAACCCTATTAAAATTAATAGTTTTAATAGTCTACATTTCCCAAACCAACCATGTTATGGGTGGCCTCGAAAGATATCGGGTTAGTATTAACAACGGTTTATCGGCTTGGAATCCGCCATTAGAAGCTCATTGTTGGTCTTCTGAGGATGATTTAGGGTGGCATACACTCCACCCTGGCCAGGGATTTAGTTGGCATTTCAGAGAGAATTTCTTTAGGACGACGAATTTTAGATGCCAGTTTAAGTGGAATTATCATTATACTAATATTGTTGTTTTTGACGACGAAATAGGTGATGCTTATTGTGATACAGAACCAGGAAGCAGTTCTAATTACATTTGCCACTGGGTTGTGAAGGAAGATGGGTTCTATTGTGCTGGTAAAGATAACCCTACTTTGGCTGATCTCAAAAGAGGAGGAAGTTGGGAGAAAAATTAAGAATATATATATAAGAAGAAAGTCCCTCAAAAGAAAAAAGTCTTATTTTTGGTTCTTTATATATCCACAATTGTGCGTTTAGAGACCGTGGCTCAAGGCTAGTAAGGGTATTATTGTGAATTATATAGTAAGGTTAGGGTTTGTACATTGTAACTATAAATATATGTGTGATGGACCTGATGATAATACAATACATCAAGTTTTCCCGAATCATTCGTATCTTATCATGGTGTCACGGCCTCTTTTAGTTAGAGAAATTATTTTGATCCTATGTAATCGACCATGTTTTCATCGATTTTTTTTTTCAGTGTATCGACAGCGACGTGATTTTTTATCCTTCTGGCAATTGCTTTTGTTGTTTTGATATTAATTGCTGGTCGTGTTTTGTTGTTGCTCGCTCTCTTCCTACTGCAGTCACGTGTTTAGCCAAAAAAAAATTCCGGGAAATCGACAACGTGGTCTTGGCTCGGTAATTGCTGTTGCGTTTTCTTTTGTCTGTTGGTGATCCTCTTTCTCGTTGTTACTTGCTATCCTTGTTGTTATATATTTATAAATAAATAAATAAAAACAATACATATTATTTGCTGTTTGCTGTTTTTGTTGCTGCGTCCAGTTGCTGAAGAGTATCCGGATCACAGAGCAGCAAGTTGCAGCCAAAAAAAAAAAAAAACAAAGAAAAAAAAGACAATCAGAACAGTAGCCGCAAGACGTGCTCTTGCAGTGGTGTGCGTGGTGTTTAGTAGTTCGTGTGGGGTTACACTTCTACTCGTTGTCTGTTTGGTGATTCATCATATCTATATATCCGATCGTGATTTTGCTTCCAATATGGGGAGCCCCCCTCAAGGAGGTATAAATGACATCGGGAAACCGGATCGTGTTAACATTCCAACTTTGCCTGATGACCATTGGGCACAAGTTCTTTTTGCTCTTGAGGGCTTCCACATTTAATTCCACAACAGGAAAATTGTCGTGTGCGTACAGTTTCAATGATTGGCTTATTCATACAGGAGAATCCAATCATATGACCGGTAATCTTGTATTGTTTACAATTTTGAGTCATATGTCATCTTTTGTGGGCTCGCCTGTTGGTATTAATATTACTGCTTCGAAGCAATTAAGCATAACTTTAAATGATGTGCTTTATGTTCATACACTTGAGTGCAACTTGCTGTCTGTGTCTCACTTCCTTGCAACCCTGAAATAAATTGTTATTTTTACTAGCAAGTTGTGTGTTATACATGACCACACTTTGAAAAACCTCTCTGGAGTAGGGGTGCTGTGTAATGGGTTCTACATTTTTAGGCCGGTTTCTATCCGTGGTTCTCAAGCAAATAAAGTGGCAGTTACTGATACAAGTTTGTTATGGCATAGACGTTTGGGTTATCCCTCCATGACCGTTCTTTCTTATTTATCTAGCACTGTTAGTAGTGGTAGTTCGAATAAATGTTGTGACATTGATTTTCAAATTTGTTTTATGAGTAAACACCCTCGAAATGCATTTCCTCTAAGTTCCAATAAAGCCTCTGCCATCTTCGATTTGATTCATTGTGATATTTGAGGTCCGAATAAGGTCGCTTCTGTGATGCTCGTTTTTTCCATACCATTGTTGATGATTATTCGCGGGCTACTTGGGTTTATTTGATGCTTGGTAAACATGAAGTGTCAACAGTAATTCGTGAGTTTTATCAAATGGTGAAAACGCAATTCAGTAAAAGATTCGGGTTTTGCGTAGTGATAATGGCCAAGAAATTTTGAGTTTGCTTCCATTTTTTTTGCTGAAAAAGGAAGTGTGCATCATAGGTCTTGTGTTGATACTGCTTAGCAGAATGGTCGTGTAGAACGAAAGCATAGGCATATTCTGAATGTGGATCGAGCCATGTGGTTCCAAGACAAATTGCCTAAGTATTTTTGGGGTGAATGTGTTCTTGCTGCAGTGCATTTGATTAACCTTACTCCTACGCCTGTCTTGTCTAATAAAACTCCTCATTCGTATGATGCTGCTCAGGTTTTCGGATGTTTATGCTATGCGGCTAGTAGGCCTCATGTTAAGGATAAGTTTGGCTCGCGGTCTTGTATATGTATTTTTGTTGGTTATCCTTTTGGTCAGAAGAGATGGAGATTATATGATCTTACTACGCATGAATTTTTCATGAGTCGTGATGTTCAGTTTATTGAGGATAAGTTTCCTTTTATTGAGTCCATGCTTGATCTTGCTCGCCTTCAATGGGAGACATATTTTAATCAACCTCCAGTTTGGGATGATGATGATGAGTCATTTTATGTGCTTCCCCTCTCGTGCCTGCTCCGAATCTTCTTCCACCTACATGTGCTTTTGGTTTTAGAGGAGTGGAGAAGCAGGGTCTTTTGATGATCATAGTACGATGTTCCTGGGAATGTTGAAGTATTGGGCCGCAACCTTCGCACAAAGACTCCTTCCACAAAGCTTCGAGATTATGTTACTCACACAATTGTTCAACATATAGACCTCAATGCGTCCACTGCACCCTCTGCTCCATCATGCTCCTCGGGTAAACCTGTTGATATAGCTTGTTATGTAAATTATAACAAATAAGGCTGGGTGGACTTATCCCACCTTTGCCTAGCTTGGATTGGTAAAGTCTATTGAAGCAGAGATTCAGAATTTTTTTAGGGCACTCTTGTGACGGAAATATAAACATCCAAAAATCTAATGCTAAGGAAGGTGATGTGAACCTCCTTAGGGATCAATCAGAGCGAAAGACCAAGTTCTCAAGAATCCAAATGAGAACACTGGCTAAGAACTCCACAATGCTTGTTCAAGACGATGATATGTTCTTAAGGGTTGAACCTCTACAACGAAGAGATTCTCACTCGCAAGTGCTTAAAAACAAGTCCAATGACTTTATAAAATTTCACTCAAAATTCAATTGATTGTTGCATTGACTCTATTTGCCTTTATATAGGCAATAGACTCAAGGAAATAAAACAAACTAGCAATGTGAGATAATTAAAAGCAAATTTTCGTCACTTTAATATGCCTAACTTGACTCTTATAAGCCCTAATGAATTTTATTTGCTGAAAATAAAAATTTAACCCAATATAATATGATATAGGCACCTCCCCTAATGGGCTTTTGGCCTTTTACTACTAAAAATAGCATAAAGAACACAAATAAATTTAATGAAGCCCAATAAATCTAATTGGACTCATGAATTAAATAAAAGACTTTTAATTATTAATTTTAGGCCCAATAGCCAAATAATGGTCTTCATGGCCGCATCTTCTAATTTCCAAGTTCCCGGGATGGATCACATCAGAAGGCCTCGACTTCAATAGTTTAGAACACTTCAATATTGATGTGTAGTGTAAACAGTCGTGTCGTATGATCATAAAACCAAAAACTCCTTAAATAGTACTATGCTGCGTGCAACATATTATAATAGAATAGACTTCCTTAATGCGAAAACTTGACGCAACTCATCTTGCATGGAGGTCCATTCTAGCGGGCAGTGATCTCTTCCTGACCGGTGACATTGAAGTTTAGGAAATGGTGAGTCAGTGTCAGCTTTTCATGATCCATGAGTCAATGCTGAGGCACAAGTCAGCAAGTTCAGACAGTTAGGCAGCTGGCTTGGTAGTTAGCATCACCAGTGGAAAAGGACATGGACATCATCTGAAGAAGAAATCCAAGAAATCTGGTTCCAAAGGTCCTAAGTCCACACATGTCTGTAATTATTGTAAGAAGCAAGGGCATTGGATGTCCAATTATCAAAAGACGAAGGAGTAGCACGAGAGTAATTCTTGCACAACTTGCTATGGCAGCTGAGCTTGACTCAGATGAGGATCCTAGACTCTGGAGCATCCTATCATATTTGTCCACACATGGAGTGTGGTTCTCAACTTATGAGCAGATTGATGAAGGACATATTTCTATAGCCAACAACAAGGTCTACAAGATATTGGGAATTGTCTTAGTTCAGTTGAGGACAATGGATGGTAGATTCTGCACACTGAAAGATGTTAGACATGTTCCACAAATGACCAAGAATTTGGTATCTCTTAGTCTACTAGACAATATGAGGTTCAATTTCAAGGGTGAAGGCGGAGTGCTGAATGTCTACAAAAATTCAGATGTGGTTTTCAAGGGTGTCAAGAAGGGATCATTGTATTTATTACATGGCTCTCATCAGATCTCAGCTCTCTTCTTTGTTGCATCATGAAAGGTTCACTGATCACTGGCCCGACCAAGGCTGTGGCATATGAGACTGAGTCATACGGATGAAAAAGGGATGTAGGTTCCTTCAAAATCTGTTTTTCTTAGGGGATATAAGGTCAAGAACATAGACTTTTTTTAGCACTGTGTGTTTGGGAAGCTACATAGGAACAAGTTCTCAAAAGGCATAAACAACACAAATGCATCACCTGCTTTTATTCATTCTGATTGCTGGGGGGCATCAAGGGTGGAATTTGGGTAGTTACATGTATTTTTTTGTCATTTATTGATAAGTATTCAAGAAGTGATGATGAAGCACAAAAGTGATGCATTCAACAGTTTCAAAAAGTGGAAAAGCCCTAGTGAAGAATCAGAGATGGAAGAAGATCAAGAGGCTCCGAACAGATAATGGTCTGGAATTCTGCTGGTCTGAGTTTGACCAGCTTTGCAAAGATGAGTGTATTGCCAGGCATCATACAGTCAGGAATACTCTTCAGTAGAATGGTGTTGCAGAAAGGACGAATCAAACTCTTTTGGAGAAGGCAAGATGCATGCTCTCTAATTTTGGTTTGTCAAAGAGAATTTGACAAAGGCTGTCAGATCAATCTCAAAACACCAATTGAGATGTAGTCAGGCAAGCCTGCAGTTTTACTCAGGTTTGAGGGTTTTGGGAAGCACGGTCTACTATCATATAATGAAGGTAAGCTGAAGCCAAGAGCTAAGAAAAGAGTGTTTGTAGGGTATGAAGATGGAGTGAAGGGCTATAGAATTTAGTAATCAACAGAGAACATGGTCGTACTCAGCAGAGACGGAGTGAAAGGCTATATGCACTTCAAGTTGCAGAAGAGGTGGTCGACTATGAACCATCTACTTATAGAGAAGCAGTGACATGTTCTGAGTCATCTCAATATATGCTTGCTACCATGAAAGATAAGATGGGGTCATTACTAAAGAATCGGATTTGGGATCTGGTCAGATTGCCACAGAAAGGAGGATAGTCATTTATAAATGAGTCTTCAATAAGAAGGAAGGAATGACATCAGATGAGGGAATCAAGTATAAGGCACGTTTGATAGCAAGATGATTCAATCAGAAATATATGATGGACTATGATGAGATATTATCATCAATATTCAGACCCACTTCCATCATAAAGTTACTTTAATATAATTTTAATTGAATACTAGTATGGAAATGACATATTTTCATATTGTCTATACAAAACTTAAATGTCCTTTAATTTTTTAAAATAGAAATTTAAAAAATTGTTGGCTTAGCTCTCACTATTGCTTTTCCATTTGAATCGGAGAACCACCCAACCTCCTAAGTTGTAGGTGTCTACCTTATCCACCCACCTTTAACAAACCATCTTCTTCACCTCCCTACAAATACCTATGAGCCCTTTTCTCAAGCATTACAAAAAAAAAAAAGACTGAAGGCCTAAAGTCCACACCATTAAAACTGTGGACAGCAACACACTACCTGTAAATATGGCTGTGTATGGACCAAAATCAAGAACCCTACTAAAATTTCTAGTTTTAATAGTTTGCATTTCCCAAACCAGCCATGTTATGGGTGGCCTCGAAAGATATCGGGTTAGTATTAACAACGGATTATCCGCTTGGAACCCGCCATTGGAAGCTCATTGCTGGTCGTCGGAGGATGATTTAGGGTGGCATACACTCCACCCTGGCCAGGGATTTAGTTGGCATTTCAGAGAGAATTTCTTCAGGACGACGAATTTTAGATGCCAGTTTAAGTGGAATTATCATTATACTAATATTGTTGTTTTCGACGACGAAATAGGTGATGCTTATTGTGATACAGAACCAGGAAGCAATTCTAATTACATTTGTCATTGGGTTGTGAAGGAAGATGGGTTCTATTGTGCTGGTAAAGACAACCCTACTTTGGCTGATCTCAAAAGAGGAGGAAGTTGGGAGAAAAATTAAGAATAGAAAGATATTACTTATCTTCTAAAATAAAATTAAAAAAGTCATTTTATTAACAATTTGGAAATGTACACGTATATATATAGATATATTTGAATAATGGTTATATTTAACCTTTTTTTATCGGTGTATATTATGCAAAGCTTAATTTTAAGATGATGACAGTATAAAAATGTTTCGCACGCCGTATATTATATATTTTTTTTAATACTTGTCACCACAAGTTTACTATTAACACACTTCATGCCAACAATTTATTTAGAAAAAACGTCACCATGATTGACGCTTGATATACAAATCAAGGTTGCCGATTATAATGTTACCTATCATAATCACCATGGTTGGCGTTCAAGTAATTTAGTAAATATACTACCTTCGTCTCAAAATATAAGTTCTTTTAGCTTTTTTTGTTTTGTCTCATAACGTAAGTTAATTTAAATAACCAATGAAGTATTTATTATATTTTTCTATTTTTATCCCTTATTTATTATCTATTCACCCACTTTTTACTACTCTTCATTAATAATAGTCAAATGTTATTTTAGACTTTTTCATTAAAATTAATGACACATAATCAATTTAACCAACTTTTTCAATTTGTATAAAATACCCTAAAATGATTTATATTTTAAGACATAGATAGTATATCCATTAGAGGGACATTTTTTTCTTTCGAAAAAAAGTATATAAAAAGGAGGCGTGTCATTTAGTAATTTATACTGTGCATTCAGAGATCGTGGCGCTCATGTCAATAGAATCCCAAGATAAACTAAATCATAAATAAGAACGATTTTGACATAAAAAACAATTACATGTCTTGAAATACTGGAACCTACAAATAATTGTAGCGGAGGTTTAAAAAGACCAAAAAAAGGGAAAAATATATATAAGAATTAGGACAGTAAAAATATAAATAAAGTAATAATGAGCGATTCATCGTTCACAATCCTAAATTCACTGTTTGCTGTAATGGAACCGATCTCAAATTCAATGTTTCACTATTTAACCTCTTATGTGTCTTTACAAAAATAACCTCGAAAATAACGTTTAAAAAAAGTCAAATGAGATATTTAAAATGCTATAAGAAAATATAGTAGCGACTTACTAACACCAATTGGTTTTAATACAATGGTAAGCGTTTGATCCTAATATTGTATTGAAGCGGGAGGTCATGGAATCAATCCTTGCTACCAACATTGTTTCCCCAATTATATTGTGCAATTGTTTGGGCCTCTTTGTGTTCCCTTTATATGCCTTTGTGTGTCATGTTTGCCCGGGCTTGTTATAGACCCACACTTGAGGGGGGTGTTAAAAATGGTATAAGAAAATATAGTAGCGTCTTTACTAAAACAAATTGGTATGCCTTTGTGTGTCATGTTTGCCCGGGCTTGTTATAGACCCACACTTAAGGGGCGTGTTAAAAATGGTATAAGAAAATATAGTAGCGTCTTTACTAAAACAAATTGGTTTTAGAAAATATAATACCGTATTTATTAACACAAATTGGTTTAGTTTAATACAATGATAAGTGTTTGATTCTAATAAACCCATAATTGAATGGACAAACGGTTATTACTGTAATACATATGGAACACATGCACATTAATCAATCTAGTGTTCATGCTAGGGGACAAAAACTGTATTAAAACAACATCAAATGGATAAATAAAGTTTTTACAAGTCAACATTTATGTCAGAGTTCATGTTTATTCTGTCTATCATTTGTACTAAATGTTGATTCAGAAGCGTTGAATTCACCAATATGTCAATAGAAAAGACGGAATGTTAAATCATGTAATTGTTAATTTTATATGGTTGGGGTAGCTTTTTATTATTATAGTTATGCATCCATTATTTGGAAAAGAGAAACTAGGAACTTTGTCCTGGTTCCAGTAACATGCATTAGTTCCATTTGATGCAATTGTTTTTTTATTGAGCGTTGTATTGTAGTTCACCTGTTACTTTAACATCTTTTAGATGATCAATTTTATTATTTACAAGAGAACAAGGGTGGAAGTGGCCCTTGCTCTAACCTCCTCCATTTTAGTAGATTACCCTTGGGTCACGGACGCAGACACGCAACAACAGGTTCTCCATGTTGGGTTTTACTAAACATTGTATGATAATAATAAACCTAAATACACTACAAGAAAACTGGTTTAAAGGGACGACATTTTGTCGTCCCTTTAAAGCCATTGTCGTCTCTTCAAATGTTTAAAGGGACGACACGTCGTCCCTATAAAGACGTCCCTTCTGCTTTGTCCCTTTAAACAACGGACTCCTTTGAAGGGACGACAAAATCGTCCCTTTAAAGGTATGCTGACGTGACACGGACTTTTCTAAGAAATTTCAACGTGCTGACATGGCAAACTTTTAAGGGACGACAATGTCGTCCCTATAAACATAATTCATTTTATTTTATTAAAAAAATTATTATGAGGAAAAATTTTAATTTTTTTATAAAAATATTTAAGTCGCCCCTTAAAAGCATTTCTATTTAGTTTCAATAATAAAATACAATACGAAAAAACAATATTTTTTATCGAAAAACATTTAAATGGACGACATTGTCGTCCCTTAAAATCATTTATATTTAGTTTTAATAATAAAATTCAATACGAAAAAACAATATTTTTTATAGAAAAACATTTAAAGGGACGACATTTGTCGTCCCTTAAAATATATTTGGGAAAAAATAATTTAATAATAATAATTTAGGAAAACATTTAAAGGGACGACACATATTTGTTGGGACGATATGTCGTCCATATAAACGGAAAAAATTTCCAGAAATGCATTTAAAGGGACGACATGTCGTCCCTTTAAACAGATAAAATTTCCATAAATTCCCTTTAAATATTTTTTTTAATAATTCTTTTGTTTTCGCATGGCCTCCCATGCTATTTACATCAAACCAATTCTGTTTTTTCCAAAATCAATTTCAAATTATAAGAGGGAATTCATAACAAAACACTCGGTAAATATGAAAGAAAGGGAACAATTAACTCGAGGGAAGAATATAACAAAATAAAATTTATGAGATTTAGAAACACGTGAGCAAGAAAATGTGAAGAAAGACCAGGTAATACCATTACAAACTCAACAAAAGCTATCCTGGTAGAATGATGGTAGTCGCCAAGTAATCTCAAGCGTTGAACCTGTGGAAAAAAAAAAGGCATAACAACACAATTCATTACCAACTGTACAAGCAGCAGCGCTAATCTTTTTTCATAGAACTAGCTAACAACCTCTCCACACATGGTTTCAAAGAAGATCTTGATCTCTGCTGGGGTAACTTGTACATACAAGGTAATATTCCTAAGTACGACTCAATAAGACCATTTTTGACAAACAAATTAGGATGATTTTGAATAGTATTTGCATTGCCTTTACAAGAAAAATGATTTGACTCATACCAGAAGCAAGAACAGCTTGGGTGGCAAGCGCACAATCCCACGCTTGACTTCCAAAGCTCTGCAAAAGAAAGAAGGTATGTAAGCTATGTCAACTTTATTTCATTCATTGTCATATATATTCCAATGAATCCAAACCTGCATTTTCATTCCATCTTCAGCAAGCCACAAGTAATCTTGCACTCTAGCTAGATGATACTTGAATTCATCGCAATTAGGATCATGCGCCCACCAGCGCATCATCTGCAAACTCTGCAATATTGTAAACAAGAAGATTTGCATACATTATTTCCATGATCGTCGCTAACCACTCAATTACATACATGATTTGCATAAATGACTTCACTTGCCTTTTCTACACATCCAATGGTGATATATCTACTCTCTTCTGCTCCATATCTCATGTACTGAATATTAAACTTTCACGCTCATTTCATTCACCTCGTTTAACTAGAATAACATTCAACTCATTCAAAAAATGGCACAACTCACAAAATTTTCATTCATTAGAAAATGGCACAACTCAATCCAAGTCCAAATCCAAATCCAAACTACACCATACTCATACACTACTAGCATCAACTCTATACAAAAATGTCACAACACATGTGTTTACATAAAAATGGCACAACACGACTATCTTCAACTTCTCAAAGATCCAAATCCATACACTACTATCATCAACTTATTAAAGATCATTTATGTACCATCTAATCATAGACTAGATTATTTTCCACACAAAAATGCACAACACTTAATCTACAAAAATGGCACAAATCAATCCAAGTCTAAATCCAAACTACACCATACTCATCCACTTCTAGCATCAACTCTATACAAAAATGTCACAACACATGTGTTTACATAAAAATGGCACAACACAACTATCTTCAACTTCTCAAAGATCCAAATACATACACTACTAGCATCAACTTATTAAAGATCATTTATGTACCATCTAATCATATACTAGCTTATTTTCCACACAAAAATGCACAACACTTAATCTACAAAAATGGCACAACTCAATCCAAGTCCAAATCCAAATCCAAATCCAAATCCAAACTACACCATACTCATACACTACTAGCATCAAATCTATACAAAAATGTCACAACACTTGTGTTTACATAAAAATGGCACAACACAACTATCTTCAACTTCTCAAAGATCCAAATCCATACACTACTATCATCAACTTATTAAAGATCATTTATGTACCATCTAATCATAGACTAGCTTATTTTCCACACAAAAATGCACAACACTTAATCTACAAAAATGGCACAACTCAATCCAAGTCCAAATCCAAATCCAAATCCAAACTACACCATACTCATACATTACTAGCATCAAATCTATACAAAAATGTCACAACACATGTGTTTACATAAAAATGGCACAACACAACTATCTTCAACTTCTCAAAGATCCAAATCCATACACTACTATCATCAACTTATTAAAGATCATTTATGTACCATCTAATCATAGACTAGATTATTTTCCACACAAAAATGCACAACACTTAATCTACAAAAATGGTACAACTCAATCCAAGTCCAAATCCAAATCCAAATCCAAACTACACCATACTCATACACTACTAGCATCAAATCTATACAAAAATGTCACAACACATGTGTTTACATAAAAATGGCACAACACAACTATCTTCAACTTCTCAAAGATCCAAATCCATACACTACTATCATCAACTTATTAAAGATCATTTATGTACCATCTAATCATAGACTATCTTCTTTTCCACACAAAAATGCACAACACTTAATCTACAAAAATGGCACAACACAATCTCAGTTTGAACTTGTAACTTGTTACTACTGTCATCTAACCGAATCGAACCCTCCCATAAACCGAACCCAACCATGTACACAAATGGCACACATCCTCACTATAGTTTTAACTACAATTGCATTTATACACACACCAATTTTAACTACTAACTCAAACGAAAATCGAAAATATAAACCAAAATAAACGAATCAATAACTCATTACTAATCATACTACAACTATCAAACCTAATTGTCGAACCCTCCCATATAACCGAATCGAACCCTACCATTATAACACCGAACCGAACCCTCCAATAAACCGAATCGAACCCTACCATTATAACCAAAAAGCAAAAATGGCAAATTTGAAACCGAATTGAACCTTCCTATAAACCGAATCGAACCCATTGGGATGAACCGAATCGAGCCCATTTGAAACATTTACCCACAACATGATAACTTCAAACTTTAACACAATAATTGCATTTACACACACACAAGCATGTTGTATTGAAAAAATAATGGATGAAATTGACGAAAATAATAAGAAAAGATGATTCACCTTTGATTGGGATGAAATTAGACACGTTGTTCGTTGAAAATGGTGAAGAATCGCCGGAAATCACCCTAAATTCGCCCAAATCGCCGGAGCTATGCCAAGGAAGAAGAAAGAGACTGAATGAGAGGAAATATATGACGAAAATAAGATGAAAATTGGTTTACGTAAGTTTATGGATGAGATTAAAGGTGATTGATTGTTGAAAATCGTAAACAATCGCCGGAAATTTGGTGGAATCGCCGGAAATATTGGAGGAAAAACGGAGAAGAAGAAAAAATAAAAGAAAAAGGGAAAAAAAATGAGGCTACCCGATTATATTATCAGAGTCTTGTTTAAAGGGACGGCATATTCTTTAAAGGGACGACAAAGTCGTCTGATGATACAGGGATTCACTCCTCCACGTGGGATTATCTGATTGGTTCGGCTGGCATGTGGAAAAGTTTGTGTTAGTTATCCATATCGGATCGATACGAGACGTGCCAGTGAAGACCGCAGCAACCAGTGTCCGATCTCGAACACCCATGTCGGTTCCCATCGAGTCGATACCAGGGGCTCCAGTCCAGATTCCTAGGCCCACCATCAGGCAGGTTACTTGGGCAGGAGGGCAAGACCCATTTAAGGGTAATTATGTCAATAGACTAAACCGCCCCAACATTAGGGCAGAAGAGAGAATGTGCCTATAAATACATCCTTCCAGGAACTACGTAAGGCTTGATTCCTGGAGATTACACAGGATACGTAGGCAATCCAAGATACATTCTTGGACTCAGCCACAAAACACCAAAAACACCATCTTTTATTCAGTTACAGCCGTTCGATCCCTTTACAGCTCATCCTTAGATTACACGTGGCCCTTTCATTCCGGTGGTGCATATCTAGCATCATCATCGTCCCTATAAACCCTCCAAAATTTCATACAATTTTTGACTTTTTGTTTAAAGGGACGACAATTTCGTCTAAAGGGACAACAAAGTCGTCCCTTTAAACCAAAAAAGGTTTTGGCAAATTTTCCCTCCAAAATTTCATAAAAATCTTGACTTTTTGTTTAAAGGGACGACATTGTCGTCCCTTTAAATAAACTTTTATAAAAAAATAATTTTATGAACTCTAATATTACATTTTTATGATTAAATACCTTAATATTATATTTTCGTTCATAATATATATATATATATATAACACTATTTTCTTCGATAACGATAACGATCTAACTCATTCGCTCGATAACGAACCCTTAGATTCAAATCGATCGCTCGATAACGAACCCCGAAATTCAAATCGATCGTTCAATAACAAACCCCGACACTTAACTCATTCGATCGATCGAGCCATAGTAGATACAACTATCACAATGATCGATAACGATAACGATCTAACTCATTCGCTCGATATCGAATCCCAAGATTCAAATCGATCGATCGAGCCATAGTAGATAGTACTATCATAATGATCGATAACGATCTAACTCATTCGCTCGATAACCTCGATAACGATCCTTGAGATTCAAATCGATCTCTTAATAACGATCCCCGACTATTAACTCCTTCGCTCGATAACGATCGATCGAGACATAGTAGATAGTACTATCACAATGATCGATAACGATCTTACTCATTCGCTCGATAACGAATCCTGAGTTTCAAATCGATCGCTCGATAACGAACCATGACTGTTAACTCATTCGCTCGATAACGATGGATCGAGCCATAGTAGATAGTACTATCACAATGCTCGATATTCGATAACGATCTAACTCATTCGCTCGATAACAAACACCGAGATTCAAATCGATCTCTTAATAAAGATCCCCGACTCTTAACTCCTTCGCTCGAAAATGATACATCGAGACATAATAGATAGTACTATCACAATGATCGATAATCATCTAACTCATTCGCTCGATAATGAACCCCGGGATTCAAATCGATCGCTCGATAACGAACCACGATTGTTAACTCATTCGCTCGATAACGATCGATCGAGCCATAGTAGATAGTACTATCACAATGCTCGATAACGATCTAACTCATTCGCTCGATAACGAACCCCGAGATTCAAATCGATCTCTTAATAACGATCCCCGACTCTTAACTCCTTCGCTCGATAACGATACATCGAGACATAATAGATAGTACTATCACAATGATCGATAACGATCTAACTCATTCGCTCGGTAAAGAACCCTGGGATTCAAATCGATCGATCGATAATGAACCACGACTGTTAACTCAATCGCTCGATAACGATCGATCGAGCCATAGTAGATAGTACTATCACAATGCTTGATAACGATCTAACTCATTCGTACGATAATGAACCCCGAGATTCAAATCGATCTCTTAATAATGATCCCTGATAACTCCTTCGCTCGATAATGATCCATCGAGACATAGTAGATAGTACTATCACAATGATCGATAATGATCTAACTCATTCGCTCGTTATCGAATCCTAAAATTCAAATCGATCGCTCGATAACGAACCACGACTGTTAACTCATTCACTCGATAACGATCGATCGAGCCAGTAAATAGTACTATCACAATGATCGATAACGATTTAAGTCATTCGCTCGATAACGAACCCCGAGATTCAAATCGATCTCTTAATAACGATCCCCGACTCTTAACTCCTTCGCACGATAATGATCCATCGAGACAATGATCGATAACGACCTAACTCATTCACTCGATAATGAACTCCGAGATTCAAATCGATCTCTTAATAATGATCCCCGACTCTTAACTCCTTCACTCGATAACGATACATCGAGACATAGTAGATAGTACTATCACAATGATCGATAACGATCTAACTCATTCGCTCGATATCGAATCCCGAAATTCAAATTGATCGCTCGATAACGAAGCACGACTGTTAACTCATTCACTCGATAACGATCCATCGAGACATAGTAGATAGTACTATCACAATGATTGATAATGATCTAACTCATTTGCTTGATAATGAACCCTGAGATTCAAATCGATCTCTTAATAACGATCCCCGACTCTTAACTCCTTCGCTCGATAATGATCCATCGAGACATAGTAGATAGCACTATCACAATGATCGATAACGATTTGACTAATTCACTCGATAACGAACCCCGATATTCAAATCGATCTCTTAATAATGATCCCCGACTCTTAACTCCTTCGCTCGATAACGATCCATCGAGACATAGTAGATAGTACTATCACAATGATCGATAATGATCTAACTCATTCGCTCGATATCGAATCCCGAGATTCAAATCGATCGCTCCATAACGAACCACGACTGTTAACTCATTCGCTCGATAATGATCGATCGAGCCATAATAGATAGTACTATCACAATGATCGATAACGATTTAACTCATTCGCTCGATAACGAACCCCGAGATTCAAATCGATCTCTTAATAACGATCCCCGACTCTTAACTCCTTCGCTCGATAACGATCCATCGAGACAATGATCGATAACGATCTAACTCATTCGCTCTATAACAAACCCCAAGATTCAAATCGATCTCTTAATAACGATCCCTGACTCTTAACTCCTTCGCTCGATAACGATACATCGAGACATAGTAGATAGTACTATCACAATGATCGATAACGATCTAACTCATTCGCTCGATAACGAATCTCGGGATTCAAATCGATCGCTCGATAACGAACCACGACTGTTAACTCATTCGCTCGATAACGATGTCGGATCTCATGATTGAGATCAATCGCTTATTAACGAACCCCGAGATTCAAATCAATCCCTCGATAACGAACTGACAATCTATAGTAGAGAGTATTATCAGAATCACCTGTAATATCGTTCGATAAAGGAATTTTTATAAAAAATAATGAATTTTATATTTTAACGCAATGTTTATTAGAATATGTATATTATAATTTTATAATAAACTGAATATTATTTATTAACTCAAAGTTTTATATTAAAAAAAATTAATTGCCTTTAAAGGGATGACAATTGTCGTCCTTAAAAACCCAAATTTTATAATTTCTTGTACATAACTTATTATTTTCTGAAAAATGTTTAATGGGACGACATTGTCGTCCCTTTAGACGTGCATTTTATAATAAACTGAATATTATTTATTAACTCAAAGTTTTATATTAAAAAAAAATTAATTGCCTTTAAAGGGACGACAATTGTCATCCCTAAAAACCCAAATTTTATAATTTCTTATACATAAAATATTATTTTCTGAAAATGTTTAATGGGACGACATTGTCGTCCCTTTAAATAGTCTTGTCGTCCCTTTAAATAGTCTTGTCCACGTGGAAATCCAAGTTGGCATGGTGGGGTTAATATTTTATTTTTTGGAACGACATTGTCGTCCCTTTAATGTTTCCCTCCAAAAAATCCGCCCAAAACTTTGACTATGTTTGAATTCATTTAAAGGGACGACTTTGTCGTCCCAAAAAAGATATTTAAAGGGACGACTTTGTCGTCCCTTTAAAGTTTGTCCCTTTAAACCAGTTTTCTTGTAGTGATATCAGACTCTCCATGTTGGGCTGCAATAAACATGGTATGTTAAGCATGAGCAGCATGATAATAAGTAAAAGAAAAGATGAACTTGATTACGTGTTGTTATGTTAAAGAAAAGACTGAATGTTATATCATGTTATTACATTTTATTCTTTGTGTGGTTAGAGTAGCTTTTTATTATATAGTTATGCATTAATTTTGCGAAAGAGAAACCTTGAACTTTGTCCTGGTCCCGTTAGCAGGTATTAGTTCCCATGACACTTTTGTTCCGGATAACCCCGGCACACATATAAATAAAATTCAGTCTAATTATACATGTAAGCTGATGAGACCGTATTTTAGGAGATTTTGTGTGTTTATTTTATATCTATTATGTTAGGAGATGCTCTGTTTCGAGTATTTTTAGATGGTTTTCATGTTTTGGAAACTCGAGAGAGAATGAAAGATTTTGGGACTTATAGAGCAGCTTTTAGAAGATTGAAGGAATGAGGCATTTCAAGAACCTATAGTTTCAGTGTTCAACTATGTTGGAATCCCGACTATTGAAGAGAGGTCGAAACCAACCGTGGATTTTTGCTTTTTAATCACATTGAGATTTTATTATTAGAAGACCCTTATTATTGTATTACTATTATTATGGGAAATGAGGGAGAATGACAGAAATATTTAATCAATTTAGTAGAAGGACAGTCTTTTGAAACTTTTGCATAAAGGACAAAACTATTTATTCATCATTAAAATCAATTGTTTAAATTCATCGTTTAAATTCACTAATTTTAAAATTCATTGTTAAATTCACCGATTTTGGGATTCATTGTCAAAATTCACCATCGAAATTCACTGATTTCGGGATTCACTGGGGAGATTCACTGATTTTCGGGATTCACTGTTTGTCCTTCTCGCTATAAAAATTATGCAGTTGTCCTTCTCCCTATAAAAATATGTAGCTGTCCTGTTATTTAAAAATATTCCAGATTGTGTCATTATCCCTAATTTCCCACTACTATTATCATTATTATTAAAGACTTTTTAATAAATTAGAAAGAAAAATCGGTGGGCTTGGCCCAATTAGCAATTCATCCCTCCCTGACGTGAATCGGCCGAGAATTTACATTAGATATAATAGATATACAGTAGACTCTCTATAAAGTAATAACGTTGGGCCAGCTAAAAAATATTATATTATCGAAATATTATTTAATCGATAAAGTAATAATTTATTATTTTACATGTATAATAATAAAATATAATTTTATTGAATTTTGTTGAATTTCAAAATTCAAATTTTATATACGTACAAAGTATAATCAATTGTAAAACCTTTTCTATTCTCAAAGTCATTTATTGTATAAGTTGTTAAAGTATAAAAAATTATAAAACCTTTTCCATTCTTGGATTATCCGGGTGAAAACGACACGACCGGGTGAAAACAACACGACCGAGATTCTAACTGATGAAGAAATCATTGAGGGTCTTAGAGAAAACAATCAAGATGAAGAAAATGAGGATGATAGTCGTGTTTTGGAGCCTGTTTCTCGCAAAAAGCAATCACGGCAGCAATGAAACTTAGTGATTTTCTCCTACAATATGATAGAAGCACTCCACAACTTCATAAAGCTTTGCAAAAAGTGAGGGATGAGATTCAAATGGATATAAATTTTCATACAAAGCAGACAACGGTGGACTCATATTTCACTAAGGCACTCTGAATTATTAAAAAATAGGATATTATTACTTTATATATCAGTTGGGACCTTTATCGAAATTATTACTTTAGCTATTCGGCTGTGATGGATTTTTGCAAACGAAACACAAAGACAAGTAATAAAAATCCGGTTAGTCGCTCCAAGTGCAAAGCTTGTAGTAAAGCGGTTATGCCGGGTCGATCCCACGAGGAACGTGAGGTTGAATGCGTTTTTAAATTTAGGCTAAGAGTATCACAGAACTAATGATTTCAAGTTTATCAAATAATGGGGAGAAAAAGGCAGACGAACAAAGATCCACAATTCAAGATAATCGCACAGGCTCCTAATTTCCTACGCAATCAAATCAACCAAGGTCAAAATTAACCTATACTAAACGCAAATTACTAATATCTTAGGTAATTTGTTTGTCAACTTTTATCAAAGATTGATTCTTCAAGCACGATAGGCATAAATTCTTTCAAACCTATTATTTAGATTAACAATTCGATAACTTTCGTTCCTCAACAAATTAATTAACCTGATTATTATTACGGTGATCTAGGTATCATTCAACTATCGTTAAACGAATATCACAAGCTTTATCTATCGATGTCAAGCACGGAATAAACGCAATATAAATCTAACCTTTGTCGAAAATAAACATGCAGAAAAATAAGAAAACCGAATGCCTCTTGAATTGCTTCACCCGTTCGTCCAACCCAGGAGTTTAGCTACTCATATTAACTTTGAAATCAAAAGATCATTCGATTGTATTCGAAAACCAAAAGAAAAGACAAGCTACTGCTTTGCTTTTTTATGAAAATCGACTATATGTTGTGTGGTGCCCCTTTGGGTTTGATACAAGCTGCTATATATAGATGAACTAAGACGGCTAGTCAAAACTAAGTCGGTTGTGCTTGATCGGCGGTCGGACGCCCGTCCATTCTTTCCAACGCGCTAAATCCGCTCTATAATGAACTTCGAATCGGGCTGAGATTTCCTCAAACGTTAAATCCGCCTAACGCCCAAAGCTGCGTCCAAACTTGCTTTGAATGTCAAATCTACTCCTGGGACGCTCGTTCAATGCTTAAACGCCGTCCCTTTGGACGCTTGATCTAAACGCCCGATTCATTTGTGATAGAATTTGGGTTTCTCAACCTTATCTTCAATCTTTCCATCTTTATCTCTTCGTCATCAATTAGCTCGAACTCTATCAACTTTTGATCATCTTTTTTAGCCTCCAACATGTATCTACATCACATCAAAAACACCGCACAAGCGTAACACAATTCTAATAATCATAAAAATCATAATTAAAACATACAAATCCATCAACTTTGCGATTAACTCCTTAGCAACGTCATTTGCCCAATATTCCATTTAAACACGTGATCTCCATGCGATTAATACGAATGTCGGAGAAAACCTTATCAAATATAACGTTATAAAGCACGTAAATTCACCCTTTACAACTCCCCCACACTTAGCTTTTGCTGCTTGAGCAAAACAAAACAAGATAAAGGCTCGGAAAGAATATAGACATCTCAACACATATACCACATAGTCAATAAATTAGATGTTCACCCACGTGAGTGTGTGCATAGCCATAACAAACTTCCACTAAACCCAAACTTGAGGAACCCAAAGCAAAACTAGCTAATACCCCCTCGTAGAATAGCAATAAATGACACTCATAAGATGCACCCTACAAACGTGACATATCCCGGAAAATATGATCGAATGAATCTAGGGCCTTTCTGAAATACTCAGAGGATAATCCCTACATCATATCTATCGGTTTCTCACTGGGGATAAGATAGAGCGATAACTAAGCCTTATATCCATTCCATACCAATTCTCTAGTTGATTTAACTATTTCACTCTAAACACACATTAGAAGAAGCTATTGCCCTCATAGTAGAATAGGACATTTCGAGATAATACCCTACCTTACTCCAATCATAAGGGCGCTTTCCTAAGCGTCGTGAGCTTTTAGTCATCATAGTGGAATAGGACTTACGTGGTAAACCCTACCACACTCAAATCATCGACTAGCTTCCGACACACCCATTTAACTTATTAATTCAACTTTTTCACTTTGACAATAGCTACGTGTTACTTATCACATTCAAAGCGTCTAGATATTCACGATTATCTCATACTTGAACTAAATACAAACTATCATAATTCGCACGATATATCGTAGCACTAAGCACATGACTTATAAGAAAATCAAAACTACTAATCCAAAGCGGGTATAACTTTATAACGTAGCTCATCATTCACTATGGCTCGTGAAAAATAAATTTTGGTGAAACAACTAATTCACTAAAAATATGGTATACAGCATCAATGACTATAACAAATCGAACAAAAACGTGTATTGCCTACTCGGGACAAAACAAAATTTTGAAAATTTAGCTCATTTTAGCATAGAAATAATATCATGTAAGCAAATGTATAGATACATACCGACTAAGCCCCTCCCCCACACTTAAAAGTTCAACATGCCCTCGTGTTGTGTGTAAAATAAAGAAAGAAGGAACTTAGCTATTTGCGCGTAGAAAATCGAGATGTTGGTCAGGCCGGAGCATGAAAGAAACAACGCCCGCAAAAGCGTCGGAAACAACGTCCAAACTGAATTCAACCGAGAGCTCGACAAAAACTAGATCTGCACTACTCGAGAAACCGAAATACCTCGGGGAACAATGGGGTATAATATCGCAACAATGAAAATGGTAATAAATCGAAATCGAATAGACAAAAGAACCATCGGTAAGCATACAAAAGCAGTGATCATAAAGTTGATACAAATCAAAGCAGAATGTCGGGATGCCTTATGGCTTACATGATCCGTAAGCGTAGAAAATGAAAAATGCAGGTATCATGAAAGTGCAACATGAAATCAGAAAAATAAGAGATAAAGCTCAAGAAAGGCCCGGAGTAGGCTCACCGGAGGAGGAACAATGCAGAATCGGCAGCAGTAGTAGGTCGGTGGAGGTACAGCGGCCGTGAGACGCGTCGTCGATGAAGGTGCAGTGTGTAACCGGGCAAGCGTGCGCGCCCCGTGAGTCTCTCCTCGCAACCTCCTCATCATCAGGCTCTTTCTCCGCCTCAAGCACATCGGCAATAACACCGCTCGATCGCATCGGAAAAGGCGAACTCCGTATCACTCTCCTTGAAAATCTGCATATCCCTCGGTTTCTTGCCCCCTCCACAATGCACTTCAAAGACGTACATCATGTTCTTCTGCGTCTCACGGATATCAGTCATCCAATCTCGTAGATTGTTGGCCATCTTTGTGCCGAGCCCTCTCCGCAGGAGATAAACTAGACAAGGAGGGAACCGGAGGTGGTGCGAAGTGGAACCAGGCTCGATGAACGGAGCGACCTCGGTCTCAACCGTAGAGCGGAGCTTTCTCTCTCTCGAATACCTCTCGGGTTCTTAGGCTTGTGATCCTGCCTATACTCGGTACTCCGGCATCATTTGCATATCGATGAATCAAATGGGGTACAATCAAAGCTGCGCTTGTAATTCTTTTGACTAAACACCAACTCATCATAAATTGCTCGGCCAACATCCACATTTAACTTGAAAACCAAAGCATACATCATCCCAAGGTCGCGATGTGAAAGTCGTCAAATTATTCTTCGGCGAGAAAGCGACGACTGGATGAAGCGGCGATAAACTCTCAATCCTCGGACCAGGCCGTAGTAACTAATTCCTTCCTATCGCCGCCTGGCCTAAGTGTCCATGCAACATCGGGGCAAACCGTCAACCTCAACTCCTCCAACGGGTCTTGTCCCGCATCCCGCCTCTGCTTAATCTCGTCTTTATAATCCAATCCTCAAAGCCGCCAAACCATACTTTGCATTAATGACTTGGGGCGAAGCGGAACCTTGACACCCTCACCATTACCACACCCGTATCCAAGTTGCTTTCGAAAAGTTGGCATAAAATTCTCTAACCAAAGAATCATTAACCGAGTCGTCGGGATTTTCATCAAAGCGTCCCATTGCTTATCCTTCAATGATCGCACAAAGAGGATCCACATTTGTCTCCACCACTTGCCGCTTTTCGATCAACATATTTCTTGCAAAGTAGTGTTTTGTGTAGACCTCGTGTGCTTTTGGATTGACAAATCTACGAGGCAAGGGTATGGCCTTTGCCGGCCTCACTCTCTTTCTAGGATTTTTCGCCTAGTTTGATCTCTTCGTGCACAGGCGTTTCCTCCGTAGCCTCAGCTCTAGAAGGTGCTTCCCCCTGATTGACCCTAGGCCTCCGTACTAAAGGAGTATCATTGTCCGTCTCAGAGTCCGAGGTGGATTCATCTCTTAAGGTTGCCCTAGTTTGGGTGGCTCTAGGGGGTCGCTCCCGAATACTCACACCTCGGTTAGGGTCTAAATTAGAAGGGTCATCATCTAAACGTTTACGTTTACCCGATTCGACAACTTTCTCTTTACCAGGCCTCTGCTTAATGATCGCTTTCTTCACCATATTGACCTAAATGTCTAAACCAAGCGATTCACAACAACAAAGGTTACCCGTTTATCATCCAAAGCGGGATTTCAAACCAACCGACACCACAATCATCACCCAACAACCCATTCATCATCCATCACACACCATACCACCATATGAGATCAAAAGAAAGCAGAAAAGGGGCGAATTAAGATGGTATTCAAGTGAGCGAGCCGACCCAAAGATCGAACTTGCCAAAAGCGTGAATTAAACCGAGAAAAGTTGTTAGGAACTTACCAAGTAGGATGAGTAGATGTTGATTGAGGTGAAAATTGGTCCAAACAACGCAAAAATGTCGCCCAAAATCGAAATTTTCTCTCGAAGAGTCGGATTGTAATGGGTCCGATTCGCCAATAATGTCGTGCGTTGGAGGATTCGGTTGTGAGAATCAAAGAGGGGTGAAAAGCGGCTGTAGCACTTTGAATCGCTTCGATTTGGTCAAGAATTGATGAATTTAGGGCAAAAGGAGGAGAGCAACCGTTTTGGCTTTTGAAAATTGCGAAAAGTGAAAGTTCATTCGAAGGAGGGTATATATAGGCAGTATGGGCGCTCGTCAAACCGTGAAGACAGCGCCCACCGGGAAATTAGATGAACCGGACGGGCGCCCAGTTGAGTAGACGCCGCCTCGATATTTTGAATCACATACGAGATTGGAGGAGATTATCGGACGAGCGCCCAAACCTAGTGAGCGTTCGCCTCGATAATTAGTCATCGGCGGGCGTCCATACTTATGGACGGGCGTCGGTGAGGCTTAATTGCAAAAATCATAAAATTCCCATACAATTCAAGTTCAAAATTTCGTCTCTTATTAAACTTAAATAAAGCTTCAAAAATACAAGTAAAAATCAAGCGAAATGCACGTAGAATTTCTAGGAAATAAAACAAATAGAGAAACAGTGGGTTGCCTCCCACTAAGCGCTTTTGTTTAACGTCGGGCTCGGCGGAGGTAAAACTAACTAAGAGGTCACGGGTTTGCGTAGATCTCGCCCGATCCACTATGCGAATGAGGCGTCGAAGCATGTCGATAGCGGAGGAAAATCGAACTCATCCCGCAAACACCAATCCTCACCAAACTACCTCAAGACTCTACGAAATGCTCACCCGCGAGCACGGTGCCAAATCCGTCAAGATAGAATCATTAAGTATTGTGTAAGGGCGTCCTATAGCTTCCTCGCAACTCCTCGATCGTGAAATCATTGCCTCCCGAACAAGGTGGAACAATGATAACGTATGTGATGGTCTTAACTCGAGAGTACTAATATCAAAATCTACATGAAGAATTATAGTGCCTCCTGGTCCATCATCTACTGTGATCAGCGGGATCCGACTAATGAGTGGAAACTCCTCAGGGCGAACTCCGTGAAGATCCATAACTAGAAAGCAAAAACTGACAGATAGACACATAAAAGCTTAGTAAAACTAACTAAAATAACATACGGAAGCAAAAGCGAACTAAGAAAAACTAAAACAAGATCGATATCTAGGATGCCTCTAGTAGCGCTTTTGGTTTATGTCGTTAGCTCGACATTCAATTCAGGTCTAACCCGGGTCGGGCCACTTTGGCTTCCTGCCGGTCATCTCAGGAACAGAATTCTTAACAACATTAGGTCTACAAAAACAGCAGTGCAGACTCGGGATTCGTCCCAACCATTTTTCCAGGCTGCTGATCTTCTCTCATCTGGAGATTTCTTTCGTACTTTATGCTTCTTCAAATCCATTTCCTTCCAAAGTATTGTTCCATGTCCGACTTCCGGCAAAAATTTCAAGCTGGTGATTGATGCCATTATCGGAGAATAGGTGCTGGGAGAACTCATCGCGATCATCGACTCTGAAGTGGTACAACTTAACAAATCAAGGAATTTAACTACCTCGGGTGATTCCTTCGGTTGGCCAATGTAGTGTTTGCATCGTTGACCGTTGACCTTGAAAGGCTGATCGCCAATCCCCCTCAGTTCTAAAACGCCGCTAGGAAAAGCAGATAGGATCTCAAATGGACCGGACCAACGCGTCCTTAGCTTTCCGGGAAAGATGCACTGGTATTGTATATGATACCGGCTCGCTTACCGCATGAAACTCTCTTTTCTTTATCTTTTATCATGAAGTAATTTCATCCTTTCCTTGCTTGATCCGTGAACTCTCATAAGCTTGGAGCTGAACTCGTCTAATTCATGTATCTGCTGGAGCCTACGTTCTCCGCAAGCTTGGGAGTCGAAGTTTAGGAACTTAATTGCCCAATAAGCTCTATGCTCTAACTCTACAGGCAAATGACAGGGCTTTCCATAAACCATTTGGTATGGTGATGTACCCATAGGGGTTTTTGTATGCGGTCCGGTAAGCCCACGATTACATCATCCAGTTTGGACTCAATCTTTTCGATGGGAGTTGACCGTTTCTCGAGGATTTTCTTTATACTCGACGATTACTACGCTCAACTTGCCCTTGGTCATAGGGTGATATGGTGTGCCACTCTTATGCTTAACACCATACTTAGCTAACAAGGCTATCCAGGGGTTTATTAATGAAGTGTGAACCTTCATCGATTAGGGCTCTGAGGCAGCCAAACCTCGTAAAAATGTTTTCTTGAAATTTCATGATGCTTTTATGATCATTCGGTGGAGTTGCGGCGACCTCTACCCACTTAGATCGTAGTCTACACAGACTAGAATGTATTTATTCCCGCATGAAGATGGAAATGGTCCCATAAAGTCTATGCCCCATCGTCAAACACTTCACATTCCAATATGGGTTGAAGTGGCATATCATATCGCTGGTCAAAGTACCGGTTCTCGGCATCTATCACGGCCTTTGCGAAGGCTTCCGTATCTTTAAAAATCCTGGGCGGTAGAAACCGCATTGAAAAATTTTGGCAACGGTCTTCCATGCATTAAAATGACCGCCCGGTGGGGCCACTATGACATTGCTCAATAATATCCCGTTGCTCACATTCAGGTACACACCGGCGGAGTAACCCATCCTTGCAGATCTTGAATAGATATGGTTCTTCCCAGACGTAGTACTTCAAATCAGAGAAGAACTTCTTCTTCTCCTGGTAGGAAAATTCGGGATTCAAATAGCTAGAATGAAGGTAATTGACAATCGAAGCATACCAAGGGGGGTCGGGGTTACGGACATCCATATTCATGACGCTCTCGAAGGGATAATAAAGATCAATGTCCAAAGGATCTTCCTCAGCTACTGGCAAAACTCTCGAAATATGGTCCGCTACGGTGTTCTCACTACCTCTTATGTCCTTGATGTGAACATCGAATTCTTGTAGTGTAAGAATCCATCTTAGCAGTCTCGGTTTAGCATCCTTCTTGTTCATCAAATAACGCAGAGCTGCGTGATCAGTCCATACAATCACCTTGGCACCAAGCAAATAGCTGCGGAACTTATCCATAGAAAACACAAGCGCTAATGGTTCCTTTTCCGTAGTGGTGTAATTCGCCAAATTTGGATTCAAGGTATGGCTTGCGTGAGGAAATAGGTTGGAACTTACCATTAATCCTTTGTCCTACAAAGACACCACAGCGTAATTGGAGGCGTCACACATCGATTCGAATGGTATGTTCCAATCCGGAGAGATCGAGGATAGAGCGAGAGGTCAAACGCTGTTTAAGCTCTTTGAAGGCAACAGCAAGTCATTATCGAAATTGAAGGTGGCGTCATCCTTCAATAAAGTTGATAAAGGTTTCGATATTTTTGAAAAATCTTTTATGAATCTCTGTAGAAACCCACATGACCAAGGAAGCTTCTTACTTCCTTCGTGTTCTGAGGGTAATTCATCTTTTCAATAGTCTCTACCTTAGCTTTATCAACCTCTATGCCTTTAGCGGAGATCTTGTGACCTAAAACAATTCCTTCGGTTACCATCGGATGGCACTTTTCCCGATTGAGAATCAAATTCTTCTCTACACACCTCTGCGATTACTTCATCTAGATTTTTAAGGCAGTCCATAAATGATGTGCCAAATACCGAGAAGTCGTCCATGAACACCTCCATGCACTTCTCTACAAGCCCATCAAAGATAGCCAAGATACATCTTTGAAATGTGGTGGTGCATTACAAAGTCCAAGCGGCATTCGCCTATGGCGAAAGTACCATAAGGCAGGTGAAGGTTGTTTTCTCTTGATCTTCGGGGTCAATAGGGATTTGGAAGTAACCTGAGTAACCGTCTAGAAAACAATAGAATTCATGCCACGCCAAGCGTTCCAACATTTGGTCTATAAGCGGGAGTGGGAAATGATCTTTTAAGGTTACCTCGTTTAGCTTCCTATAGTCTATCTGCACTGTGCCAAAGTGACTAATCTAATGACTACCTCTTCACCTTTGTCATTCTTTTTCGATTGTAATGCCTCCTTTTTTTTGGTACAACTTGAGTGGGGAGACCCAATCATTTGTCACTATCGCATAAATAATCCCCATATCTAATAGCTTAATGATCTCTTTCTTCACCACTTCCTGCATGTGTGGGTTTAAACGTCTCTGTGGTTGTCTTATACGCTTCGCACCTTCTTCAGTTCTTATTTTATGCATACATATGTCAGGTGAGATTCCTCTTATATCTCCTATCTGCCAACCGAAAGCTCTCGCATTTTTCTTTAGAACTTCGGTTAATTTAGCTTCTTCTTCCGCTGATAGTTTAGATGAGATGATCAGAGGTAAGCGCTCACCTTCTCTCAAGAAGATATACTTCAAATGCTGAGGTAGCGGTTTGAGAACAAGGTCCTCAGGCGGTTCCTCTAAACTGGTCTTGGATTCTCCCTGTCTTAGATCCTCCTTGGTGATAGGGTCAAAAACTCTTGCCTCAAGCAAGTCTACTTCTTCTGAGGGAGAAAGAGTTCTCTCAGAGAGCACTGAGTCCTCTTCAGCAAGGTCTTCTCCATAGGCGGCCTCTAGCTCGTCTAGGGTGTAGTCTGTGAAATCATCTAACGTTTCAAGCACAAAGCCAGAGGGGTTTTCAGAAGGTGATCTAAGGGCTTTAACTACACTGTAGCGTACTTCCTCATCTCCAACACGTAAGGTGACAAATCCTGCATCGCAATCTATAGTGGCTCTAGCAGTAGATAGGAAGGGTCGTCCTAGGAGGAGGGGGGTATCTTCTTCTTTAGTGTCTAGGACATACCAATCAACAGGAAATGTGAATTTGTCTACTTGGACCAGAAGGTCTCGAAGCACTCCGTTGGCTCTCTTAAAAGATCTATCTGCAAGTTGGATGCTTATGGATGTAGGTTCCAATAGATGGTCAAGGTGCAGTCTCTTGCAGACAGATAGAGACATCAAACTAATGGATGCTCCTAAATCACACAGAGAATTTGGGAAGCTTAACTCCTTGATTTTTGAGTTAAGACAAATTTTCCGGGATCATTTGCGCTTTTCAGGAATTCCTCCGTCAATGATAGCGGAGCATTCCTCTCCCAATCTTTTCTCCATTTCGCCCAACTTCTTCTTTGAAGAAACAACATCCTTCACAAACTTGGTGTACTTAGGCATTTCAACCAATACCTCGGATAAGGGCAAATTTACTTGGGTGTTTCTTAATAGGTTGAGTACTTTGTCATACTTCTTGTCTTCAGATAAGGGGATGTTGTGCTTCCTTGGTGGGAACGGGAGCTTATTCAGTTCGTGTTCGGAGAATACTTTCTTGGTGAAGGAAGCTAAATGACTTTGTCTTCAAGATCTTTCCACCTTAACACTTTTTCAGTCTTTTTACCCGTCTGGGGTTCCTCTGCCTGAGTGACTCTCTCAGGTTCATTAATTCGGTTCTCACTCACCCGAGATCCTTCTCCAGCCTCGATCTCATTTTCATCTTTCAGCTCATCCAAGTCAGGGGACTGCGAATCTTCCCCTCCTACCGAATCAAGGGTAGGAGGGTTTACTCGTTTCCCTGGTTCTGTCTATAACTAGGTTGTTGCAATTGTGTACCGGACCTCAAATTCATAGCATTGGACTCCTCTTGTCCATAGGAAGTAATGGGCGTGAGCTCGGAACAGTGGTTTGTTCTTGCTTCAGCTTGGGCTGCATGATCACTTTTAGGGTTTTTTTCTGTAAAACTAGGTAGCTGACCTTGAGGTCTGGCAGCCAATTGTTCAGCTAGCTGTCCTAACTGTCTTTCTAAGTTCTTCATCGTCCTCTGCTGCTCTTCATACTCTGCCCTCGTAGGGGCAGTGCCATAAGTGGAGGAGTCCTGATTAGGGCGGTTTTGCTGCGAGTTTTGATTAGCTTTTGGTTGAGAATTTGAACTTTGACTCGAGTTGGGGTTCTGGTAGTAGGCATTGCGAGAGGTATTGTCCCGAGTTTTGAGCGCGGTTTTGGTCATAACCATAATTTCTATTACGGTTGTAGTTTTGACCTTGAGAGTTATTCGGTTCGAAAATCTCTGGTGTTCTTTGGCGGAAGAATTGTTTCTCTCATGTCCACCATTCAAGGGGCATGTTGCGAAATGTGACCTCTAAGCCCACTGTGGTATAGCGGTTCTACGAAATCATACCGCCTCGTTTGTTGGGCGGCATTGGCTTGGAAGCCGGGGTAGGAGTGTATTGACAATGGTCACCGATGTGACGATCGATAACAATTATCACACGAGAATACTTGTGCATTCTGTTGGAGAGAGGTGATTTTGATTTTTAGTCATGGTCAAAGCAGAAAGTTGAGCCTGCAGGGCTGCAATCATTTGACCATGATTCTGGTTGTTAACTTCTTCGATTTTGGGTACAGCAGGGATCGTTGGTGATTGATATGTGGGTGCATAATTGTACCTAGCTATATCCTCAAATAAATCCCACCCTTGCTGTGGGGTTTTCTTCAAGAAGACTCCTCCAGATGAGGAGTTGACCATCCCTTTTGTGGACTCGTTTAGACCGCTGAAGAAAGTATGGACCTTCCTCTGCAAATCCATTCCATGATGGGGGCATTTATTCAACAAAATTTTGAAGCGCTTCCATGCTTCAAAGAAAGATTCATCACTCAGTTGATGAAAATTTGAGATCTCGTTAAGACATTGAGCTGTCTTAGACGGAGGGAAGTACTGGGCTAAAAATTGACTTTCAAGCTGGGCCCAAGTTTGGATAGATTCAGAAGGGAGAGATTTAAACCATTCCATTGCTTCTCCACGGAGTGAGAATGGAAATAGTTTTAGTTTAATGATGTCTTGGCTGACATCCTTAATGCGAGTAGTATCGCATATACCCAGAAATACATAAAGATGCGTATAGGGGTTCTCAGATTGATACCCATAGAAAGTTGATGCATGTTGCACCATCTGGATAAGGGTGGCCTTATCTCAAGCGGAGTCTGTATCGGTAGGGATAACTACAAACCGAACGAATATTAACATCACCGGAGTGGCATAGTGCGCCGAGTGCGGTTGGCTTGAGCCATTGAATCAGTAATTTCTTCCTCAAAGAAGAGGTTAAATAAGAAATTATCTTCAGAAGAGTTTTCACTCAAACTCTCTTCGATTTCCTCTTCGGAAATTGGAATGGGTTCGGGGACTTTTCGTTTACGGTTCACTCGAACTACGTCTCGTTCGAGCTCAGGCTCAAAAATTAACTGCCCTTGTTTACTTCGTGTTTGCATACAACGGAGTCAAACTAGGGAGAGACAGAGAAATAAAAGAAAGGAATCAGGAAGACGGACGGGCGTCCAAATATTACGGACGCTCGTCTGAGTGAATAAAAATGAAATCGGATCGAAAATTTCCAGTGGACGGGCGTCCAAGATTCAGACGCTCGTCTGGTACCGGAAGAACAAGAACAGACGCAGAAATTGCAGAAATCAAAAAGGCTCCTAAGGGAGAACCTTAAACCCTAACTAAAGCAAAGAATGATCGATCTACCTAAATCTTATGCTAAAAACACATAAAACCGTGCCAAGTTCCCGGCGCAGCGGCGCCAAAAACTTGTGATGGATTTTTGCAAACGAAACACAAAGACAAGTAATAAAAATCCGGTTAGTCGCTCCAAGTGCAAAGCTTGTAGTAAAGCGGTTATGCCGGGTCGATCCCACGAGGAACGTGAGGTTGAATGCGTTTTTAAATTTAGGCTAAGAGTATCACAGAACTAATGATTTCAAGTTTATCAAATAATGGGGAGAAAAAGGCAGACGAACAAAGATCCACAATTCAAGATAATCGCACAGGCTCCTAATTTCCTACGCAATCAAATCAACCAAGGTCAAAATTAACCTATACTAAACGCAAATTACTAATATCTTAGGTAATTTGTTTGTCAACTTTTATCAAAGATTGATTCTTCAAGCACGATAGGCATAAATTCTTTCAAACCTATTATTTAGATTAACAATTCGATAACTTTCGTTCTCAACAAATTAATTAAACTGATTATTATTGCGGTGATCTAGGTATCATTCAACTATCGTTAAACGAATATCACAAGCTTTATCTATCGATGTCAAGCACGGAATAAACGCAATATAAATCTAACCTTTGTCGAAATAAACCGCAGAAAAATAAGAAAACCAGAATGCCTCTTGAATTGCTTCACCCGTTCGTCCAACCCAGGAGTTTAGCTACTCATATTAACTTTGAAATCAAAAGACATTCGATTGTATTCGAAAACCAAAAGAAAAGACAAGCTACTTTCTTTGTTTTTTATGAAAATCGACTATATGTTGTGTGGTGCCCCTTTAGGGTTTGATACAAAAGCTGCTATATATAGATGAACTAAGACGGCTAGGTCAAAACTAAGTCGGTTGTGCTTGATCGCGGTCGGACGCCGTCCATTCTTCGAACGCTAAATCGCTCTATAATGAACTTCGAATCGGGTGAGATTTCCTCAAGCGTTAAATCGCCCTAACGCCCAAAGCTGCGTCCAAACTTTTGAATGTCAAATCTACTCCTGGACGCTCGTTCAATGCTTAAACGCTCGTCCACTGGACGCCAGTCTAGACGCCAGTTCAGCTGTGATAGAATTTGGGTTTCTCCAACCTTATCTTCAATCTTTCCATCTTTATCTCTTCGTCATCAATTAGCTCGAACTCTATCAACTTTTGATCATCTTTTTTTTAGCCTCCAACATGTATCTACATCACATCAAAAACACCGCAAAGCGTAACACAATTCTAATAATCATAAAAATCATAATTAAAACATACAAATCCATCAACTTTGCGATTAACTCCTTAGCAACGTCATTTGCCCAATATTCCATTTAAACACGTGATCTCCATGCGATTAATACGAATGTCGGAGAAAACCTTATCAAATATAACGTTATAAAGCACGTAAATTCACCCTTTACATCGGCCCAAGTCGGGACTGTAAGAATTTATTACTTTATCGAGGTTATAATTTTATCGAGTATTATTTTATCAAGAGTCTACTGTATTAGGGAGGAGAGCAACGGGGAATAGTTTGGACGGAATAAGAGCTGCGCACAGCGCCGGCGAATTGTTTTCTTCCCTTCTAATTGTAAAGGTGTCGTTGCTTCTATTTATATTATTATTTTATCATTACTATTATTATGAGTAGTTGGTTTTATTTCCAGTTAATTAGTTGTAGTACCCTCGATTTCATATGGTTGTGAGATCTAATTGTTTTTTCTTCTCGTTTGGTTATTAGTATTTGTCTTTTATGATTTTACGGATATAGGATTTGAGTTATTCGTTTAGTTGTTGATGCGCGATGGTTAAGCGATTATTTTGATCTACCACCAAAATCCATCTTAGGCGATTGCTATAAAAGTTTGGATTTTTAGTGGTAAACAACACATTGTCTGCCGGTTCGTAGCCCGTAGGATTCCCTGTTGTGAAAATAGATAATACTATGGTTAATGTAAAGTCCCACATAGGAAATATATTAGAATGCTCACCCCCATATAAGTATGAGACATAAATGTTTTGTCAATTCGGGTTACTCCTTATAGACCAAGCGATGATGACGGTTTAAGCAGTTGATCGGACCATTTATGACTCATTTAGCGCTACCAGGCCCGAGGTCTGGGGCGTTACAGAATGGTATTCAGAGCTGACTATCAGACGGAACTATGCGTATGGCCTCTAGTTACTTCTGGTAGGGACGATCCGGAAACAGTCTTGGCCGTCCTGGCGAGGACGGCCAAGACTATCAGACGGAAACAATCCCTTATAAGGAAGGAGAATGTAAAGTCCCATATAGTAAAAATAGTAGAATGCTCACCCCCATATAAGTGTGAGACATAAATGTCTTGTCAATTCAGGTTAGCCTTTTTAGACCAAGCGAGCACGGCGGTCTAAGCTGTTGACCGGACCATTTATGACTCATTTAGCGCTACCAGGCCTGGGGACTGGGGGCATTACAGTTAAAATGAAGCCGGTTGGATGAATGCTTAGTAATTGAGTCTCTTTAATCTTTAAGGCTGTTATGTCACCAAACTCCGGGCGGCCGTTGCGGGGTATGCCATAATTAGGGTGTAATTAGTTGCGGTTGTCCTAATTAACGAATTTAGGAGAGATTGGTCGATGCGCTGTTGCGGTCAACTATAACCAATTTAATAATAATTTGACGAGTCATCCTTGAATCGATGATCAATCCTAAGAATTGAGGGGGGAAATAATTAATTGGATGGAGTTCTTCTTCATTTATTTTTCATTATTTTATTTATAAAAAAACCCAAATATATTTTATTTTATAAATTTTAGAAGATATAAGACCACCGTTCCCTGTGTACATCAGAGTTCTAAGCGGAACAAAATGGTAGACTTGGAAAACTAAAATGACTAATACAAACGATTGGAAAGCAACACAAGATGCATCTAAAACATCATTTAATGACTTTTACACGACTATGAAGTACATCCATCCATTACCTCTTGATAACCATGATGGGAGTCAAATTGTAGTGTATTTCTTATATGAGATTACCTCCTTTTACGAGTTATTCATGGTTATTTTGGGCTATTATGGGTAGGATATGAACAATATTCACTTATATGCATGTTTCGAGACTAAAGACGTTTTTGTCCTAAAAACTCGTGTTTTATCTGGATTTCGTTACGTTTCCGTCAATGTATATTATGCCTTGGTGTTCGTGTCTTTGTTTTCAGGCGTAGATTGATGTATAAGCTTGAGAATAAGGAAGAGAGTCTCGAGAAAGAATGAGATTTGGGGCCAAGGAGGAGAAAAGAGTGAAGAATCATTGACGAAATCTGAATAGTCACTTTAGGGGCATTTTTGTCACAATTGGAGACACTTTCAGGAAGAGTTGTCTTGATAAAAGTTGTAGAGAATTGAATCATCTTTCCAACGCATTTTGAATCATCTCATTTGGAGCCCTAGAATTGAAGTTATGATGCAAATACTGAAGCTTGGTGCAAACTGGCGTCTGCACATCCCGGACGGGCGTCCACAACATTGACACTTCATTTAGAAAGTTTGATTTTCAGCTGGACGGGCGTCCAAAAGACCCCCAGATGGGCGTTTAAGTAGGTTCAGCCCGATTCAAAAAGCTCATACACCATAGACGGGCGTCCAGGGTTCCAGACGAGCGTCCAGGGTTCAAAAAGCCTCAAGTCATGATTCACCAGACGGGCGTTCAGAGGAATGCGAACGCCCATCCACTGAAGATGAAATCCAAATATCTTCATATTTTCTAGGCGGACGGGCGTCTGACATGGACCAGACTGGCGTCCGGGACCGACAGTAGCAGATTTTCGACCTACTCTATAAATACGCAGCTCATTCAGCCCCATATCATGTTTGGCCGACTTTAGAATTTTCTTAGGTGATTTATGGGCGATTTTAGCATAGATTAAACACCCTTTGATCCTTTGATTCCCTAGATAATTTTCTTTGATTCTACACATCTTTTATAGCTTAGTTTTGCATTACAAGATCAAAGATTCAACTTTTTTGGGTGCAACTATATTTGGATATTTTCTGGATCAGAATTTTCAGCAGTTATATGGTAATGATGTTTCTTTTATTTATTGTCTTTAGTTCAATTTCCATTCTTTAATCCGTTATTTGCGTAATTATGAGTAGCTAAATTCATGTGTAGTCGAATTATGTGAAAGCGAGCGAAAACCCTAAGGGGGATGAGATAGGGATCTATGTAGTGCGTAATATTATGTTTTAATGATTAATCCACGTCCTAAAACTTATTTTTAACGTCTTTGAATTAGATTGATCACCTAGTTCACTGTCACACACGTCAAACTTATAGATGTATTTTGCGGTGAGATGTGGGATAAGGGGTTTTAGGATCGTTGCGTAGATTCGGCCTAGTTGTTAGGTCCGAACCCAATACAGAGGTTTGTCATCGTTGTTCGAGCAACTCTAGGGCTTAATCATGTTAGGTTAATCGGTTTTCTAAAGGGAGAATTAATTAACTTCGCATAGGGTGGTTAGATCGAGTTGTTCAGTCTAATCGCTAGAATTACGAGTTGGCACGCGTGGATGTCATTAAACTACATTGGATAGGTAGGTCGGTTAAGACACGCTCCCTGTTAAGTCCTTCCTTAGGGGCAAAAGTAGCTCGTGGGATCATTGTTCGACTATACCCTTTAATACCTAGAAGTAAATTCATTAGTACATTCTTTACTTTTCCATTAGTATAATACTCTCCACCATTATTTTGACCTGAACTAAGTTCTAAGTCGACTTTGGTACTTGAACATTACTCCCTGTGGATTCGACCTTGAGACCACTATACTACCGTTGACCCGATACTCTGTCGGTGAAAGTTAGCGGTTAGTTATTTTGCTATCAAACCACAAAGAGGAACCACAACTTTCTAGCATTACAAAAATATGGAAATTTAGTGGCCTTGAATCCATCCTACAACACACCACCTTCTCGGGATGGGGAACAATAAGGAAATGGGTAAGTACAAACTTGCTTAGTAAATGGTAGAAGAATCAGTACTAACAAATATATAGCATAATATAAATATAAGTTTCTACCACATATGTAGAAATTCCTCACTACCCTCAACTAGTGCCACTAGTCAAACCTCGACCAAATAAGGGTTTGTCACACTACGATCAAAGGACACTATGCATGGTGAAGACTACACCACAACACATTCAATACCTCATACGACATGGACTTGTCGGCGTGGGCTTGCCCAGGATGCAAAAATGAAACGTGCCTCACCAATGATCATAGTGTTTTAGCTTTTAGACACATCATATATGCTTATTATGAAGTTAATCTAACCACCTAAAGTTCATTCAAATAAAAGTCTTCCTAGGGACTTCAAGTCCTGGACCATTCTATAATAGCTACATAACACATAACAAATAGATCATTGGATATTAAGTCAATGTCCTGTAAGGTTGAAACAAAATCCTTTCGGTGCCTCATATTCTCCATGCAGAGGGTCTAAGTTTTGGTACTCGTCCGGGACAAAAGTCATTTGTTAGATTTTTCACATTCCAAGTAATGTTCCGAAGACATACAAGCCTTGTCACATCGAATAGAGCACGAAAACATGTTAACCCAACGAAACAAGGGGTAGGCGCACACCTACAGGCTTCGGGCGCATGCCTGAAGCCACTGTCAAGATCCTGTCCCCATTATGAAGCATCGGGCACTCGCCTTTGCTGAATACTCTCTGCCTGCTCCAATGTCATACCTGGCACACGCCTGACTCACATGAGTGCACGCCCCATGCCGATTTTCTACACCTTTTGTTTTGTTCATCACCTGTACGGATTATGTTACAATTCCAACTAAAATTTGGCACTTCTATGGTGCCAAAACATCACCAAAATCTATAGATTCACATATATACAATACACAATGCATAATTTAAGCATCTAAACACAAACACAAATTTTGAACACCCGCTTACCTCTTTATCCGTGAGAAACATATCCAGAAGACAAGAACACATAGAATCCTTCAAATTCATTGGCTCCTACGCAGTTTCTATCAACCAAAACGCATGAATACGATTACCATCTCAATTACGGCAATCTAGGGTGCCATGGATTCATCAAGAAACTATCAAGATTCCAAACTAGGGCTAAAACTGGAAACATACGAATTGATTAGATGTTCGTATCAAAACGGTTACGGTTGCTCTGTGATCGAAACTCTCTACCGCGGTGTGCACAAACGGTGATCCGATTAGCCCTAAGGTCGAAGATTCCATTTTCTTCTCTTCTTTCCCCCAAATCCCTAGAGTTCGACCTTTTTCCCGTTCCTTTAATAACCGGCGCATAATGGGAGGAATAATTGGGAGGAGATCGACTTTTATCGAATTTATTACCATTAATTCCCATTAAATTAATTTAATTCCTTTAACTAATTTCCCCAAAACATTAAAATAAAATTAAATGATAATTAGGGTAAATATATATGCAAGATTACCATTTACCATTACTTAGAAATCATGGATATTACAGTTCCAATTGAGGCAATTGTTTCATTATTGGTCGTCATAACTCACCTTTTACCTTTCATCAAGTTGACAACCGGTGGTGGTATCCTTTTAAGATGTTGGCTTTCCAAGAACTTGGAGGTAGCACTAGCAAATTATGTTATGCATCATAAATGGTGGATTAGTGTAAAGTTTCAAGAGGTATCTTAGTTTTCAAAAGTTCGAGTGTATTAAAATAAATGGGAAAATATGTAATGGGTGTATTTATGAAATGCAAATGTTGCGTTGGGATTGTTATTAGCCGAGTATTTTGTTGCTTTAGCTTCCACATTTATGATTATAGCACATTTCGCGAGCCTTCGTGACACGAGAAAATATAATATTATTCTCGGGCATGGCTGAACCGTCTTTATCCGGATATTCACTCAGATTTTCGGGTCGGTATCATTGCCTAGACATAAACCAAAGTCTAAGCACTGTAAGACCTAGTTCATTGCTTACACGAGTATGTTCGAGGATACTCTACTATAGAAGGTTCAAGGCCGCAAATCACGTCTTTCTGTGCAACATATTTTCACATGTGATCTTCTGAGAGTCGGCATTGTATTTTCATTAATGTGGGGATTGTGAGAGATGAATAACAAATTAATGTTGAAAAGAAATAAATAAAAAAAAACGGAGGAAAAAATTGAATGAATATGGCACATGGTTTGCATCACTTCAATGAAATGTTACAACATATGAGTTGTACCATTTCGGTTAAAGATTGAAATCATAAAACGAAAGTGGAAAGTCTACTCTTCTCTTATAAATTAAGGGGGCTATTATCTCGCACCACATCTATTCTACCGCCTGCACCCACCTACCGTAAGCCACACCGTTTTCACAGAATCGACCTTGTGAAAATCGATTTTAGAAACTAAAAATCGACATCCGCCGAGTCGATTCAGAATCGACATTGTTCTAGAATTGACTTTCATATATATGATTGTTTCTCTTGTGGTACACTGTGGTGGTGTGGTTTACGGTAGTTTTATTGTGGTGCAAATAAAGCACTCTTCAAATAAGGACACTCTTAATTTCGATTTTGCAGATGATGAAATGCAGAGTCGAATTTTATGCGTAAAAGGTCTTATGTGTCGCTTGTCCTTAGATTTTCATTGGAAGCGGCTCACTATTCGTTTGCCATATGAATAGGACCCACACACCACTAACTAACCATTTCTCCACCTCCCTATAAATACATTCTCTCTGCAAATGAATACTTTTCATAAATATATATCATCAACGGGAGAAATTATTACAAAATTACAAAAAGAAAACAATAAACTTGTAATTATGGAAAACTACAAAGCAAAATGTAGAAACCTTTATTTCAAACTGGTAATTATTTTCACAGTTTTCCTTGCCCAATCCCACAATGTTATGGGTTCTTTGGAAAGAGTTCAAGTTAATATTGCCAGTGTTTTATCTGCAAATTATCCGCCATTGGAGGTTCATTGCTGGTCGTCGGAAAACGATTTAGGGTGGCATTATCTGTCCCCACAAAACCAGTTTCATTGGCATTTCAAGACCAATGCTTGGGATTCCACTGCTTTTAGATGCGATTTTAAATGGAACACTAAGAAAGCTAATGTGGAAGTTTTTAATTCACATATAGAAAATAGGTTTTGTGGTGGTTCCAGAGATTCTGTCCTTTGCTACTGGTTAATTCTAGACGATGGACTCTACATTACTGGTAAAGTACAACCAACTATGGATGATATCCAAAAGGTATATTTTTGGCAGTAATTTTATGGTGGTCCTGGATCATAATAAAATTGTTGTATTTTTGGTGATCGAACAAGGAACATGTATATGCCTCCCGTTGATAGAATTTGTGAATTAAAAAAAAAAATTGAAAGATAAATAAATGAAAAAAAGCTCTTTCACTTCGATGTCGTATAGTAATTTGTGTATATTCTTTACTTTCTAGTTTTCAAGTGTAATTGCTCTTTCACTCGAATCTACTGTATAATAATATGTTTTTAAGAAAAACTCTATTTTTTTCTTTTTAATGGTTAAGATGAGTAGCTATTTTTTTTCCTCTCTTTTCTGATGATAACCGGCGCAGGTAATTGAATTGGTATTGGGATAAATTTTTTTTTTCTATATCGTAATAACAAAAAAAAATTCCAATGTGAAGAGGAATTGAAGAGAGTTATTCTTATAACCAAGTTAATTTTCCTTAAACGAAAAGAATATCATTTTCAGGGTTAAATTACAATTTTGGTTATCTAACTAGACACGTTTTTCGATTTTAGTCTTGGTTTTTCTCCGGTGAGTCCTGAAAGTGGTCTTTCTTTTTTTTTGCAAAAATAGTCACGAGCGCCGGAAAGACCACTTGCGAGGACAAAAATTGTCGCCGGAAAGACTACTTACAGGACTAAAATTTTCGCCGGAAAAGACCAATTTTAGTCTTGTAAGTGGTCTTTCCGGCGTTCAGGACTATTTTTGCAAAAAAAGACCACTTACAGGACTAAAATTGTCGCCGGAAAAAAACCAGGACCAAAATCGAAAAACGTGTCTAGTTAGAGGACCAAAATTGTAATTTAGCCTCATTTTCAGCCACTCATTCCCGAATAATGTGAACGTGAAAGTGGTCAGGATCGTGTCACTTAACGAACGTATGAAACCGTATTTTGAAACTAGCTGGAGTCTGTAATCAGCTCATGATTACCATAATTCATATATGGTTATATTGTGATTAAATAAGATTTCTTCACTGTATTATTTTTGAAATATAGATTAAATAGGTCACTCCTAAATGCATGTGAATGTCAACTTTTCATTGGACGCATATATGGAGAATTTATTTTTAGCACGTCACAAACAACAAGTAATCAAGCAAAGGAATATGCCTTACTTTCTACCTTGTCATGAGAATGAGTTGTGTGCGTGAATAGCTTCTTCTACATGTACCACAACAACCGGTTTGGATTATAGACGAATGAAGTATTTGTTGGAGTTATCGGAATCTGAATCCGACACGAAAACGTGGTCCGAAGGGATCAAGTCCTACCGCTAGAGCCGTAGAACCACCGCCAAATCCGGGAAGCCACCGCCTTAATTAGCCATGCAATCGAAAACTCGTTTATCACGTCAGACTCTCATAGATTCATCATGATCTCAATCCAATCGAGATCTACAATGGAAGCACGAATTTCATTTGTATAATGGATTTCGCGATAAACTATCTACTTAACGATTAATTAAATAAACTCAAAGAGAAAGTTCCGAGATTTTGCCTAGCCGATGAGATGCCGTGATCTTCGGACCGTATCTCCAAACAACGGCAGATGGACGTCGATCACATACTTGAATCTCTTGAATATGCTCAAGAAAAATCCTAGTTTTGCAATTGAAAAAACAATTTCTCTCTTGATTCTCTTTCAAAGTGTGTAATGTGTTTAGTTAACGTGTTGGGAGAAACTCTATTTAATTATGTACGCGGTAACAAGTGTGAACACACGAGTTTTCCCTACAAAAGATATCTTTTCCTTAAAAGAAAAGAATATATTTATCGAACAAGCTGAAAACATATTTCTTGTTAGATAATCATTTAACCAATAAATAATTAATTTGCATATGTGACACAACTAAAAGAATTATTTTTCCCAAAATTAGTTACATGTAGCCCATTTTCGCCAATAGGGATAATAAAAAATGTTTTTTTTTTTTAAATTTTACATATTACTTAACGAATAAATAATAATTTGCATAGACTAACTATTTAATTTATAGGTTATTGGCAGGAAGGACAAATTAATTAAAAAATCAGGATGCAAGGACATTGTTAATTAATCAGGACAAAATCTATATAACTTTCCAAATACACCCTTTTCCTATATATCTATAAAATAAAATAAAAACTCCTCCTTCTAAAAAGAAAATAGCATTGGCGTTCCTTCTCCATCAGCGTTCTTACATCTTCTTCTCCGGCTGGGAAGGCACCTTCTTCTCCATTTGGACTCAAAGCTCCGTTGATGGGGATTACGGCTTCCTCATTTTGTTTCTCGCGCTATTGGATTGAAGGATTGCTCGATTGATAATATTGATGGGTCGATTTTGCCTTTATTCTTTGGTGGTGCTGGGCGAGTTGCTCGGTGATGGAAGCTTATCGCCCGCCCAACGCTCCAACCAGATCCATTTTCCGCCATGTGCACGGTGAAGGCTTTTTTTTTGAGCAGCGAGAGAGAGAGAGTCACGAGGAGGAAAACCAATTTTCCATCGCGCTGGCGGCGCGCAGTGATTGGGGCCATGGAAGATTGGCCACGAAAATCGAATCAATGATTTGATTGAGGATGGAAACGGAAGGGATTCTGTAAACTGTTGCTATTTCGGCTTGAATCACTACTCCGCCCATTGCTCCGCCCAAGTCCAATTTCCGGCCAAGAAGGGGGCTGTCCAATTTCCGGCCAAGAAGCTTCTACTTTGGTGAAGCAGGCTGTTTTTTGGTTTTTTTTTGGTTGAAAAGTATAGGATTTAGGGTTATTACTATTAATTTTGTAACGTTTACGACATTTTACGGTCTGTTACTATTTCTTTTTAGGCTGTTACTACTTGTTTATTGGATGTTACGACATTTTAATGTTACGGGCTGTTACTCCGTTACGACATTTTACGGGCTGTTACTACTTGTTTATTGGATGGTAAGACATTTTAATGTTACGGGCTGTTACTCCGTTACGACATTGTACGGGCTGTTATTCCGTTACGACATTTTACGGGCTGTTACTACTTTTCCATTGGATGTTACGACATTTTATGGGCTGTTACTACTTGTTTTTAGGCTGTTACTATTTTTTCATTGGAGTTTACGACATTTTATGGGTTGTTACTACTTGTTCCTTGGTTGTTACTATTAAAATTATTAAGGGGCATTTTTGTCACTATATTAGCAATTTGTCCTTACTAATCTCTGATTTTGAAATTTGTCCTTCTGGACCCATTTATCATTTTTTTTTGTCCTTCTAGCCCCTTCCCCCTTTAATTTATTATAAAGTTTTCAAAATACAATAATTCACTTGCTTGTTAAGAGCCGATTCTGGGACCATTGACCTATAACTTGTAGCTCCAATAAATTGAATCAAATAGTTATGAAACAAAATATTTTTACTCAACTTATTAATTTCGGAATCACGCTCCCATAAATCTGAAACTAAACTCTATCGATTATAGATATTCTTATTGTAGATATTGTCGAGTTTATTGAGTTTGATATAATCATTTCACACAGACTAACCTTCCATAGACTATTCGTTGTAGTAGGAAAGCTATCGTAGATTTTCTTTATTACCACTTATCCTTATTTATCACTAAGGCACTAGTGATCAGTTATAGTTCATATCAAATTCGAACCGCGGTTCTATCAGTTTCTAGGATCAATAAATAAGGGGATTTTTTATTTCTACTTACCGTAGGATTAAATGAATTATGTATATGTTAAACACACACTCAGCTACCTAATCCTGAATAGGGTCAACGTGAAATTGAATCAGACCGCTCCAGTTAGCGATCTTTAACGAACACATAAAATCCTATCTTGAAACAGGCAGAAGTTATCATTGACTCTGATCGATCTCTTATGATATAATCTCAATATCTCTCAAAGAATTTCATCAAAAAGCGAGGGACTATGGTTTGAAGAGCTTAAATCGACTCTTATATGTCTAAAAGTCGAAAAGTACTAGTATTCAAAAGTTAATCATAATGATTGTGGAATATTTCATATATAAAATTATATTTCCGAATTCCAACCAATAAGCGCTAGATTTAAACTTTGAAGATGCTGCTTCTGGGGTTGGGATCGTCTGTCCAACTAGTATGTCCAAAATGTCTGTCCCAATTGATACGTTGTCGTTGTGGTTATTATTGTTATTATTATTATTATTATTTTAAAAAGCAAACGTTATATTTTTGTAAACAAAACGCTGTCGTTTTGTCTTGGACAGGAAAATTAGACATACTTGTTGGACAGGGGATCCCATCCCCTTCTTCTGAGGCAAAACATCCCAAAAACCGCTTCTTTTTAAAGCTATGGCTTCAGCCTCTGAAGCTACCACTTAAAGATTTACTTCTCCAAAATTCGGTATTTCTTCATTTCGTTGGCTTCCAACTTTGCAATTTCCCTGTATCACCATCAAATCTTTGATCATCGGGTTCCAAATCACCTAAAGAATGCGGGCAGGGGCGGCTTTACATATACAATTGGGGTGTGGCCGACTCCCTAAAATAAAAATATTATGTATAAACTGTAGAGAATTTTTTTGACGGAATTTCGAAATATATACCTTCTGATAAAAATAGTTTTTTTTGTATACCCCTATTTTTATGTCTTACAAGCATAACTCTCATTAGGACGGGTAATTTGGCATTCAGGACGTGGTATAATGTCATGAGGACGAGTTATTTTTCATTGAGGTCGGACTAAAATAACACGTCCTCAATAAAATTTCTCATCCGGTCGTGCTAAAATACCCGTCCTGAATTATTATTTTTTTTAGCAATTGTCTGATGTTTTATTTATCTATTTTGTGGCTGAAAATTATATTGTGTTTCAATTACAAATCTTCAGGCCACATAGTACGGGATTGGAAAAGAAAGAAAAAAAAACCATTGTTGATCATCTGCAAAACCCTTTCTCCTCCGGCGAATTATTGTTCCTCCACACTATCAAACCGCTGGCGTCATTTTCCTCCCCCTCCGGCATGATTTAAATTATCGAGAATCATTTAATATACGGTAGAATTAATCGGGATTTTGCTCCGTTACGTTTTACGATTTTTTTGCTAATCGAGATTTTGCTCCATTGCGTACCCTTCCGGTTGATGCCATTTGTTCAATCGTTCATTGATTGAGTTGAGTTGTTTATTTTTAAGGCATCAGCATATATGTACAGTATGTCCAAAGTTGATTTAAAGAAAGAAAAATTAAAATGAGAGCAGATTCAAGAATTGAATTTGGGGTTGATATAAAGGGTCGCCGGCGGCAAGTTGGCCAGAGGGTTGCATAACAGCATAATAATTATGGCATTTCTTTTTCCTTTTAATAAAATTAAAAAGGGGCAGTGTGGTTCGGCTGAACCTTGTCCAATTTTGTTAATTACAATTGCAAAAAATAAAAAATAAATAAATATATACAGGACGGGTTTTTTTAGCACGACCGGATGAGAAATTTTATTGAGGACGTGTTATTTTAGTCCGACCTCAATGAAAAATAACCCGTCCTCATGACATTATACCACGTCCTGAATGTCAAATTACCCGTCCTAATGAGGGTTATGTTTGTAAGAATTAAAAATTTGGGTATACAAGAAAAACTATTTTTACACAAAGGTATATATTTTCAATTCCCCCAATTTTTTTTTATAAACACATATATATGTGATATTAACCCCTTTATTTGTATGCGTTGACCCCCTATTTTTATCTATTGCCCCATAATTACATGTATGTAATTGAATATCTAAATATACATGTGATACGGAAAAAAATTTGACAAATTTCTGACCCCATATCAAAATCTCTGCAGCCGCTCCTGAATGCCGGACATAAAAGAAATACCATACATTATTCCCCCTAGATAAAAAACGATTCTTGTGCATAAAATCACTTAAAAGCTTGGTTTACGTGAGAAAAGTGAATCACACCCCAAAGTGAATATGCACCCAACTGAATCATAATTGTACCAAAAAGGCACTACAAGAGTTATAAATATAGGGATGAACATGCGTAAAATGATAGAATGTTGACATATATTACATACAATGCGACAGTCAGTCGGCGATAAGACAAGCACAAAGTAGAATTTAAAATGGTAAATCATAATGTATATGTTGTAATTCAATACCAATTAAAACATTTGATTCTAATGGTGTGATATATTTCCCACGATTATATAAAATCAAAGGAGAATCTTAGGAATGTGCTTTCAAAAGAATTAGTTAAAATGGGGTGTCATTTTTGATAGACGGGATGTGACCGATGCCTACTATGTAAAATCATGTTGACCGGAGATCCAAGATCATAGTTTAAACATAACAACTAAGCTATGAGGGACAATTATCACTTACACATTTTGATTGAACAAACGTGTTTTTTGCTGATAGTTTTAGGTTAAGCGAAAGTTTTTGATGATTATGATATCTTGGCAAGACAAGTGGATATTGTAAATTAATCTTTATAGGAGGTCACTTACGTAAGGGTGAAGTGAGACCGCTTTAATGAGAATTTCCAAGGCTTGAATTCTCCAAAACACTTTCTAAAACGAAACATTGTCCAAGGCCAAAACGAAGAAAACAATGAGAACCTCAAGAATGTTATTAGAAGATCTATTGTGCAAGTATCATTGTCTAGGCATACATCAAAATCTAAGCAGTTCAAGGCTTAGTTTACTGTTTAGCCGAGTATGTCTGATGGTATCCACTATGGAAGGTTCAGTACTTCACTAGGGAAGGTTCAAGGCCGGCTGTGAACTATCACTGCCAATGCAAAAGATGTCTGTCAATGAACTATTCAAAGTCTGTGTTGTATTTTCATTAATTTTTGTTAATGTGGGCATTACTAGAGATGAGAAAATTTATAGCACATTTCATGAGGATTCGTGACATGAGAAAATTTAATATTATGCTCGGGCATAGATGAACCGTCTTTATCCGGATATTCACTCAGATTTTCGGGTCGGTATCATTGCCTAGACATAAACCAAAGTCTAAGCACTGTAAGACCTAGTTCATTGCTTACACGAGTATGTTCGAGGATACTCTACTATAGAAGGTTCAAGGCCGCAAATCACGTCTTCCTGTGCAACATATTTTCACATGTGATCTTCTGAGAGTCGGCATTGTATTTTCATTAATGTGGGGATTGTGAGAGATGAATAACAAATTAATGTTGAAAAGAAATAAATAAAAAAAAACGGAGGAAAAAATTGAATGAATATGGCACATGGTTTGCATCACTTCAATGAAATGTTACAACATATGAGTTGTACCATTTCGGTTAAAGATTGAAATCATAAAACGAAAGTGGAAAGTCTACTCTTCTCTTATAAATTAAGGGGGCTATTATCTGCACCACATCTATTCTACCTGCCGCACCCCACCTACCTGTAAGCCACACCGTTTTCACAGAATCGACCTTGTGAAAATCGATTTTAGAGCTAAAAATCGACATCCGCCGAGTCGATTCAGAATCGACATTGTTCTAGAATTGACTTTCATATATATGATTGTTTCTACTGTGGTACACCTGTGGTGTGGTTTACCGGTAGTTTTATTGTGGTGCAAATAAAGACCCCTTCAAATAAGGACACTCTTAATTTCGACTTTACAGATGTTGAAATGCAGAGTCGAATTTTATGCGTAAAAGGTCTTATGTGTCGCTTGTCCTTAGATTTTCATTGGAAGCGGCTCACTATTCGTTTGCCATATGAATAGGACCCACACACCACTAACTAACCATTTCTCCACCTCCCTATAAATACATTCTCTCTGCAAATGAATACTTTTCATAAATATATATCATCAACGGGAGAAATTATTACAAAATTACAAAAAGAAAACAATAAACTTGTAATTATGGAAAACTACAAAGCAAAATGTAGAAACCTTTATTTCAAACTGGTAATTATTTTCACAGTTTTCCTTGCCCAATCCCACAATGTTATGGGTTCTTTGGAAAGAGTTCAAGTTAATATTGCCAGTGTTTTATCTGCAAATTATCCGCCATTGGAGGTTCATTGCTGGTCGTCGGAAAACGATTTAGGGTGGCATTATCTGTCCCCACAAAACCAGTTTCATTGGCATTTCAAGACCAATGCTTGGGATTCCACTGCTTTTAGATGCGATTTTAAATGGAACACTAAGAAAGCTAATGTGGAAGTTTTTAATTCACATATAGAAAATAGGTTTTGTGGTGGTTCCAGAGATTCTGTCCTTTGCTACTGGTTAATTCTAGACGATGGACTCTACATTACTGGTAAAGTACAACCAACTATGGATGATATCCAAAAGGTATATTTTTGGCAGTAATTTTATGGTGGTCCTGGATCATAATAAAATTGTTGTATTTTTGGTGATCGAACAAGGAACATGTATATGCCTCCCGTTGATAGAATTTGTGAATTAAAAAAAAAAATTGAAAGATAAATAAATGAAAAAAAGCTCTTTCACTTCGATGTCGTATAGTAATTTGTGTATATTCTTTACTTTCTAGTTTTCAAGTGTAATTGCTCTTTCACTCGAATCTACTGTATAATAATATGTTTTTAAGAAAAAACTCTATTTTTTTTTTCTTTTTAATGGTTAAGATGAGTAGCTATTTTTTTTCCTCTCTTTTCTGATGATAACCGGCGCAGGTAATTGAATTGGTATTGGGATAAATTTTTTTTTTCTATATCGTAATAACAAAAAAAAATTCCAATGTGAAGAGGAATTGAAGAGAGTTATTCTTATAACCAAGTTAATTTTCCTTAAACGAAAAGAATATCATTTTCAGGGTTAAATTACAATTTTGGTTATCTAACTAGACACGTTTTTCGATTTTAGTCTTGGTTTTTCTCCGGTGAGTCCTGAAAGTGGTCTTTCTTTTTTTGCAAAAATAGTCCTGAACGCCGGAAAGACCACTTGCAGGACAAAAATTGTCGCCGGAAAGACTATTTACAGGACTAAATTTTTCGCCGGAAAAGACCAATTTTAGTCTTGTAAGTGGTCTTTCCGGCGTTCAGGACTATTTTTGCAAAAAAAGACCACTTACAGGACTAAAATTGTCGCCGGAAAAAAACCAGGACCAAAATCGAAAAACGTGTCTAGTTAGAGGACCAAAATTGTAATTTAGCCTCATTTTCAGCCACTCATTCCCGAATAATGTGAACATGAAAGTGGTCAGGATCGTGTCACTTAACGAACGTATGAAACCGTATTTTGAAACTAGCTGGAGTCTGTAATCAGCTCATGATTACCATAATTCATATATGGTTATATTGTGATTAAATAAGATTTCTTCACTGTATTATTTTTGAAATATAGATTAAATAGGTCACTCCTAAATGCATGTGAATGTCAACTTTTCATTGGACGCATATATGGAGAATTTATTTTTAGCACGTCACAAACAACAAGTAATCAAGCAAAGGAATATGCCTTACTTTCTACCTTGTCATGAGAATGAGTTGTGTGCGTGAATAGCTTCTTCTACATGTACCACAACAACCGGTTTGGATTATAGACGAATGAAGTATTTGTTGGAGTTATCGGAATCTGAATCCGACACGAAAACGTGGTCCGAAGGGATCAAGTCCTACCGCTAGAGCCGTAGAACCACCGCCAAATCCGGGAAGCCACCGCCTTAATTAGCCATGCAATCGAAAACTCGTTTATCACGTCAGACTCTCATAGATTCATCATGATCTCAATCCAATCGAGATCTACAATGGAAGCACGAATTTCATTTGTATAATGGATTTCGCGATAAACTATCTACTTAACGATTAATTAAATAAACTCAAAGAGAAAGTTCCGAGATTTTGCCTAGCCGATGAGATGCCGTGATCTTCCGGACCGTATCTCCAAACAACGGCAGATGGACGTCGATCACATACTTGAATCTCTTCGAATATGCTCAAGAAAAATCCTAGTTTTGCAATTGAAAAAACAATTTCTCTCTTGATTCTCTTTCAAAGTGTGTAATGTGTTTAGTTAACGTGTTGGGAGAAACTCTATTTAATTATGTACGCCGGTAACAAGTGTGAACACACGAGTTTTCCCCTACAAAAGATATCTTTTCCTTAAAAGAAAAGAATATATTTATCGAACAAGCTGAAAACATATTTCTTGTTAGATAATCATTTAACCAATAAATAATTAATTTGCATATGTGACACAACTAAAAGAATTATTTTTCCCAAAATTAGTTACATGTAGCCCATTTTCGCCAATAGGGATAATAAAAAATGTTTTTTTTTTTTAATTTTACATATTACTTAACGAATAAATAATAATTTGCATAGACTAACTATTTAATTTATAGGTTATTGGCAGGAATTTGTGAATTTAAAAAAAAAAAGAAAAGAAAGATAAATAAATAAAAAAAGCTCTTTTACTTTGATGTTGTATAGTAATTTGTGTATATTCTTTACTTTTTAGTTTTCAAGTGTAATTGCTCTTTCACTCGAATCTACTGTAATAATATGTTTTTAAGAAAAAACTCTATTTTTTCTTTTCTTTTTAATGGTTAAGATGAGTAGCTATTTTTATTTTCTCTCTCTCTCTTTTCTGATGATAACCGGCGCAGGTAATTGAATTGGTATTGGGATAATCTTATATTATATTTTAGAGTGAAAAACCGTCAATTGACCCGCTTTTCATCCAATTACCCGTACATGACCCGGTTTATATACATGAACAAAAAAAAAAAAAAAAAAAAAAACACATCCGACAACTCACGTCCCATTCCTCAGTTCCCCACGACTCACGATCTACCGGAAGAAACCTCTCCATTATGTCTATTGGTTTCTTTCATCTGCAGCACAATCAAATCCACCTTCCTCCGGCATTCATTTATAATCCTTTTCACAAATCGCAAGGAGTTTAGCAACATTTGGACTTACCGATGATCTTAGATTCTTCAAAAGCGTTAATGAACTTGAGGCGTTCAGCACCGTCTTTCTGATCGTCATCGCCGTTAAGGCTCCTAAATCCGGCGATCCAGCCGGTGGGAGTGTATTTTGGTGGAAAAAAATCTTCGCAGTGAACAAAATCAGATCGCGAACGACTTTGATTTGCCAATTCATTGCCTATTTTGTCGATTGATTTCTGTGTTTGATCATCGCTAACGGCAAAGTGAGCAATGAGGAGGAGCAGAAAGGTTTTGGCTGGGAAAAAACTGAAGAGATAAAACATTTTTCATTTAACAGTCCTAATGGTAATTCTGGTGAATTAATTTTTAGAGACTTCGGCTCTACTCTCTCACATAAATTTCGAATCTCACTTTGGAACACTTCTGTTTTTTCTGGATCTTCCGCTCAAATCTGACATCTGTGTATCTCATTAAAGTTTTTTGTGTGTGTCTTTTGATTGGTAATAATGGGTAGACGGAAACTTTCTGTGCGGTTTTTGCTGTTGATGCTGTTCCTTGGTTGCGTTGTTTCTTTGCTTCAACCTTCTTCAGATGTTGTAAGTTTTCGATTCATATTTTTGTACTTATTACTGTTTAGGTGCGATTACGGATTTGTTATGTTTAGAAGATGAATTGATTTGTTTATGTGGTGATGATAGCAGAAATTTTACGAGTCTTTTGATGAGGCGTTTGAGGGCAGATGGACAGTGTCAGAAAAAGAGGATTATAAAGGTAAAACATTGTTTTATGTATAGACTTATCAATATTGTTCGTAAATTTTATGAATCAATCACTCATTTTCTTTTTCAAGTAAGCTTTAATTTCATATTCAGTTTCTGCTGTATGTGACATAGTCCTGGTGCTTTTCTTTTACAACATGATGATCTGTTTATTATAATCCGTGTTTCTCTTTTTCTTGACTTTGTGTCTGTTTGTTTGTCCATAGCCCATCTTTAGTTTCCTTGATAATATGCTTAAGCTGTCTAAGTGTATGATCAATGTTTCTCTGTTTTTTTTTTGTCATTGTCTTTGACCTCTACAGATTCAAACATTTTTGTTTTGTCTTCCAAAATATCCTCAGCATTCCCATGGCCTGATTGTTGCTCCTAAAGTGTTGGCTGATGTTGTAGAATCGACCATAGGAGCTGTATTCATCGATAGCAATTCATCATCAGATACGACATGGGAGGTAGTGTTTCTCTTCATTTGTGGTGTTAAAATTTGTCTTTGATTGTTTATTTGTGATTCCAATCAGCTTTTCCTTTTTCTTTTCTTCTCCAATTAACGTCATCTTCATGTCAGAAAGAAAAAAGCTGGTGGTTCTACTAGAGTTTTTTCTTTATCAGTTCGTTTAGTTTTACTTGCAGTTGATGTTATTGCCTTTAACACCCTTTAAAATTGCGCAAAACCACTTTCCTCCATCTTGAAACACATAGTCTCAATGTCAGATATAATATGTCAGCCATTGGTTGAGATAAATATTTGGCATGAGAAAGAAAAATAAAAAAGATGAATGGTGATGATAGCATTTCGGGGATATTTAGGGAGGGGGGATTCGGTGATTGTAGCCCTCTTGGTTCTTTTAAGTGATTGCACTTGGAGTTGGGTAGAAGAGTAAGAGGCGGTCAATAGCGTCATGCTGAGGATGTTGAAGATGGTCCTCCTCCAATATCAGCAAGAGTAGGTAGCAGTTTTTAAGGAAAGAATAACGAGTTTATTGAAAGGAGTGAAATCTTTCGGTGAAGTGGGTCACATTGGATGAAGCCGAGGCATTGAAGAGGATGGTGCACACTATGTCATAACTGAATATTTTTAAATTTTTTACTGTTGTGTTTGCATGGAACCTTTGATATACATATGTTAAAGACAAGCCTAAAACTCATCTCATCAATGTTTACAGTATAATTGTTTAGTTTATGTTCTATACAATCAGAAGACCCTCGGAACGAGGAATGGTGTGCATAGGTTGGACATGGATCTACATGAGTGGCCAAATCAGAAGACCACCCAACGGCATGAAGCACCCCAGACGCATGAATTCGTGCTTTTTGACGGTTCAGATTATCAAGAATTCAGATTAATGGATGCAAAAGGTGAAGCTCAGCAAGCACGTAAAGTGGCGAAACTGAAAAGGGAACGCGCCCAAAGACTGCTCTACTGGGCTGATTTGGCTGTTCACAAATCTGCTGTTGCTCTGATGACTGCTGAGACTATCAAAGCTTCATTTGACGGTTCAGGTGCTGATACATAGATGTAGCTTGCCTCTCTGTTTTTTTTTTTTTTTGTTGCAAGAGGCTTGAATTTTATCACTGATAATCATACTTAAAGAAAAATGCACATTTCAACGGTGATTAGGCTGTCTTTGCAACATAACTCTGCCTTAGTTTTGGAGAGAAAATAAGATGAAGATCGCGTGATGCGGTCTGATATCCGGGATGAGTTGGGTTATCAGTTTTGGACAGCAAATGATATGTTTCTGCCATGACATGATGCAGGTAGATTATCTTTTTAAAGGCAGTCTTGGTATATATAGCTTTTATATCGTTTTTGATGATGATTATTCAAGGAGCCAGCTCTCTTTCACCAATTCCATAGAGCACAGGATATTTGCTTAATTGGGGAGAATGTGGGGTGGGGGGTGTTTGAAATTTTGGTCTTTTAACATTGTACATAAACTGTTGATTTTGGAATTTGTTTAGAAGTTGTGGTTGTATGTTTGCTATTTTTAATCTGTGTATTCATTTCTCCCGGAAGAAAGAAGCATTAGGTGCTTAATAGTACATCTTTTTCTGTAGGGAATTGCAATTGGTTTGGGGTTTTAATTCATTGGTAAACAGATGCCCCCAACCTAATCAAAGCACATTTCTTTATTGAATTTAAAATGATTGAATTTTTGTGTTTTTTTATTTCCTTTCTTGGTTGATGGGTATGCGAACTTAATACTTTCATGACTAATGCCTAATGGTGTTTCCTTCATAATAATGACATATGAAAATTGCCTGCAATTTTGCTGATTAATCGCTCTTACGTGGGTATTGCCTTTTTGCTATCCGGGACAATAAAGCAATACTTTTTTCCTTTATGTATTCAGAGTTATTTTCTATTTTCATGATTTTTCAACTTAAATCCTTTGATGTTTTCTTTTGAAAACTCGCTTAATTTTATGTGGTGATGATTGCGAGAAATTTTACGAGTCTTTTAATGAGGCGTTTGAGGCGGATGGACAAAGTGTCATAAAAAGAGGATTATAAAGGTAAAACATTGTTTTATGTATAGACTTATCAATATTGTTAAGTAAATTCTATGGATTATTTTTTCTGTCATTTGTTATACTCATCTACATTTCATGTTTGTTCGTGTTGTAATCAACAATATCGCTTCGCTTTATTCATACCTTCGATTTGCCTATTCACCGACTACGTGGGAAGAAGGCAGCTTGTTAACACATTCTTTTATTTGCTTTTCCATGTCGATGCTTTGAACCTTTTTCTTTTCCAAGGTGTAGGTTAGCTTATTCTCGTGATACTTTAACACTATTTTTTTACTAACGCGTATTCATTACATGGATTATTTTGGCTAATTCATGTTTGGATTATTTTTCCTGTCATTTGTTACTCATCTACATTTCATGTTTGTTCGTGTTGTAATCAACAAAGATAGCTTTCACTTTATTCATACCTTCGATTTGCCTATTCACCGAATACATGGGAAGGGCGACTGGTAACACATTGTTTTCGCTACTTTTCGATGTCGATGCTTTGAGCCTCTTTCTTTCCAATGTCTAGGTTAGCTTATTTTTTGATACTTTAGCACTATTTTTTTACTGATGCGTATTGTTTACATACATTTTTATATATTTATGTATTTTTTTACTGATGCGTATGGTTTCTAGCCTATACATTTTTATATATTTATGTAATGTAACTCCAACTCACATCAATCTTGCAGCATATTGTTTGTTTATGCAAAGTGTCTTCAACTTTCTTCTGAATGAAAATGAGTTCTATACACAACCCATAGCGTGAAAAAGCTGTTCAAACTGATTATTTATCTCTCTTTTCTAGAAATGCAGATTGGTAAGCCTTTTGCTCATGGTGTTGGTGACCATGGGAGCCATACCAATCTATGACTAAACCATTTATGGAACTCGGATAAATATAAGTTTGCATAAATGGTATTCTAATCTATGACTAAGCAAGTCTACATACCAATCTATGACTAAACCATTTATGAACTCTATAAGTTTGACCATGGGAGCCATACTAATCGTCAAGCTCACGTTCATGGTGTTGGAGACCACGGGTTCAACTATATTTATGCTATCAATTTTATGTTTTTCCCTAACGTACTCTTGACGATCAAAATGAACATCTATCAATGATGCATGAATATTGATAGTTTTTTTATGTGTTACTTCATAATGTTGTAGTCTTCTAATGATTACCATCGGGTTTACAAATGTTTGATTTTCTTTTTTCACCCCAACTCTCAAGTCTTCACAATTTATATAATTGGTATGCAAATGGGTCTTCATTAGACGACATATTACGTTTTGTAAGTTTTGTACCGAGAAGAGATGAATGTTTTGTGGACTTTCTTTGGCTAATTTTTTCATCTTCCTGTGATGACGATGTAAAACTTCAGTTTTTTCATCAATAAAATGCCGAGTTTTACCAAAAAAATATATAATAATAAAAAATGCGGTGAGTAACTCGGGAAATTTTACTCATATCGACTTTTTAAATATGGGAAATTAGGGATAAGGACACAATTTGGAATATTATTAAGCAACAGGACAACTATATATTTTTTATAGGGAGAAGGACAACTGCATAATTTTTATGGAAAATTAGGGATAAGGACACAATCTGGAATATTTTTAAGTAACAGATGAATTTACATATTTTTATAGTGAGAAGGACAATTGCATAATTTTATAGCGAGAAGGACAAACAGTGAATCCCGAAAATCGGTGAATCTCCTAGTGAATCCCAAATCGGTGAATTTTGTGAGTGAATTTTGATAAATGAATCCGAAAATTAGTGAATTTCGATAATGAATTTTGAAAATTAGTGAATTTCGATGGTGAATTTAAGCAAATGAATTTAAACACAAGTGAATTTCGACAATGAATAAATAGTTTTGTCCTTTATGCAAAAGTTTCAAAAGATCGTCCTTCTACTCAATTGATGAAATATTTTTGTCCTTCTCCTCATTCCCTAATTTTTATAGCGAGAAGGACAAACGGTGAATCCCGAAAATCGGTGAATCTCCTAGTGAATTCAAATCGGTGAATTTCGATAGTGAATTTTGATGATGAATCCGAAAATCGGTGAATCCCGACAATGAATTTTGAAAATTAGTGAATTTTCGACGTTGAATTTCGGCAAGTGAATTTAAACAGTGAATTTTGAACACAAATGAATTTCGATAGTGGATAAATAGTTTTGTCCTTTATGCAAAAGTTTCAAAAGACTGTCCTTCTACTCAATTGATGAAATATTTTTGTCCTTCTCCCTCATTCCCCCTTTTAAATATAACGTTTTCCGTGCATCGCACGGGTTTCCTACTAGTTTTTTATATAGAGTAATAACCAAAAGAAAAATTCCAATGTCAAGAGGAATTGAAGAGAGTTGTACTTATAACCAAGTTAATTTTCCTTAAACGAAAAGATTATCATTTTCTGCGTGAAAGTGATCAGGACCGCGTCACATAACGTACGCATGAAACCGTATTTTGAAACTAGCAGGAGTCTATAATCACCTCATGATTAACATAATTTATAGGGGGAATGAGGGAGAAGGACAGAAATATTTCATCAATTGAGTAGAAGGACAGTCTTTTGAAACTTTTGCATAAAGGACAAAACTATTTATCCACTGGTCGAAATTCACTTGTGTTTGAAATTCATCGCTTAAATTCAACGCTAAATTCACTAATTTTCAAAATTCATTGTCGAAATTCACTGATTTTCGGGATTCATCGTTTAAATTCAATCGATTTCGGGATTCACTGGGGAGATTCACTGATTTTCGGGATTCACTGTTTGTCCTTCTCGCTATAAAAATTATGGAAAATTAGGGATAAGGACACAATCTGAAATATTTTTAAGTAACAGGACAGCTACATATTTTTTATAGGGAGAAGGACAACTCCATAATTTTTATAGCGAGAAGGACAAACGGTGAATCCCCGAAAATCGGTGAATCTCCCGGTGAATCCGAAATCGGTGAATTTCGACAAAGTGAATTTCGACGGTGAATCCTTAAAATTAGTGAATTTCGACGATGAATTTTGAAAATTAGTGAATTTCGATGTTGAATTTTCGCGTTGAATTTAAACGTTGAATTTCGAACACAAGTGAATTTTGACAGTGAATAAATAGTTTTGTCCTTTATGCAAAAGTTTCAAAAAACTGTCCTTCTACTCAATTGATGAAATATTTCTGTCCTTCTCCCTCATTCCCCCTAAAAATTATGCACTTGTCCTTATCCCTATAAAAATATGTAGCTGTCCTGTTACTTAAAAATATTCCAGATTGTGTCATTATCCCTAATTTCCCATAATTTATATATGATTATATCGTGATTAAATAAGATTTCTTCACTGTATTATTTATGAAATATAGATTAAATAGGTCACTCCTATATGCATGTGAATGTCAACTTTCTGTCAAATTTATTTAGCACATCACAAACAACAATTAACCAAGCAAAGGAATATGCCCTACTTTCCACCTTGTCATGAGAATGAGTTGTGTGCGTGAATAGCGTCTTCTACTTGCACCACAACAACTGGTTTGGTTTATAGACGAATGAAGTATTTGTTGGAGTTATCAGAATCTGAATCCGACACGAAAACGTGATCCGAAGGGATCAAGTCCTACCGCTAGAGCCGTAGAACCACCGCCAAATCTGGGGAGCCACCGCCTTAATTAGCCATGCAATCGAAAACTCGTTTATCACGTCAGAATCTCACAGATTCATCATGATCTCAATCCAATCGAGATCTACGATGGAAGCACGAATTTCATTTGTATAATGGATTTCGCGATAAACTAACTAGTTAACGATTAATTAAATAAACTCAGAGAAATTTACGAGATTCTGCACAGCCGATGAGATGCCGTGATCTTCTGGATTGTATCTCCAAACGATGACTGATGGACGTGGATCACCTACATGTCCGGGCCTATGCTAAGGCCACCGAGACCCGGTCTGAAGCCCAACGGTGTCGGGGGCCCAACGGTACATGTTTCGCTAAAAGAAAAAATAAATTCGTGTAGATTTAATCCGATCCAACCTAGTATAATATGTTAATTTTCTTTTTTGATTAAGTCCCATTTTTTTTACTCCAATCGATAAAGGTCCCAATAAAAAAAATTACTTGGCCCAAAAAAAGAAGCCATACAAACAAGTTTTATTAATTTTTTGCATTTACGGATGTTAAACACGCGATAAGTGTTGGAAAAAATGTAGTATTTAGGATTTGACAGAGAATTGGAAACTCCAAGGCATGTTAATAACATTATCTTTTAAGAGATGTTTCGTCCCACACGATTTGTCACTAAGGGATCAAATGAAAATCTCTTTCAGGATACAATGGGGGTGTTTGATTCAAACAGTGACTTGTTTGAATCAAACCCGAGGACAATCAAAGTTTTTGTGATGTTGTCAAACTTATGAATTTTCTTCTGCATACTTATGCCTTTTATAGGTTGCAAGTACCACATAAACGAATGAAGGTACTCCTTGCACGAAAGGGTAGGGTTGTCACTGTTCACCGGATGAAAGCATGCAACCCTTACACGAAAGGGTAAGTACACATCAGTTCGAAAATACATGTATCTGAAAATGCATTTTCGTTGCGATAACATTAATTCGTACGGCAACTGATGACGGAAAAATTCACTGTTATTTTTATAACTTTTGACCCCATTTCTGATATCATTTCGAGCACTTTTATATCAATTAAAGTCATTAATTCCTAAGTTTCATAAAAATATATAAGTCGTGACTATTTTATAAAATATCGTGTTTTTATAAGTTTTTATTAGTTTTTGTACCGGTTTAGTAACCGGAGTGTCGTGTCGGATTTACGTTTGGTATTTTGGTGGTTTATTGCAGAATTATAGGTTGACCAAAATCCCGAGTAATGACACGTTTTGAGGCCTAAAAGAGGTATTTTTAGGGATATAAGAGTGTGCCACTAACTTAAGTGGTCAAGTGGCTCAGTGGTTAGTGGTACCACTAACGAATTATATCTTCGACGAACAAATGGCCCATCAGAAAGGAATTTTCTGAAGAAGAGTCCTTCATGAAAGTTGTATATCTTTGAAAGAGCTTTCCAACGCATTTTGAATCACGTCAATCGGAGGTCTACAACTCAAGATATGAATTTTTTAAGTTTCAGCTCAAAACTGGCAGTCCCGGATCGATCCGGCCCTTTCCCGGATCGATCCGGCGTAACAGAAAATCGACATAATGATGATTTTGCAGAGGATAAGCCTGGGATAATATTTTTTATTATTCCCGGATCGATCCGGCCCTTTCCCGGATCGATCCGGCCTATCCAAATTTGCCTATAAATATGGTCATTTTCATCAGCTTTCGGTGCCCCTTTCTTCTCCCTTCCCTCTTCATCTTCTCCCTTCTATTTTTCATGTTTTGGGGCCTATATATATCTATAGATATATATATATTTGTAGTTGTAATTCTTCGAATAGTTATCGTTATAATATCGTTTCCGTTCTTCATTCTTTCTTTCTTGTTTTCTTTCATTTTGTTATATATATATATATATATATATATATAAGTATCGAGAATCTGGCAAATGATTGGATTAAGGTTTTAATTTGGTTTTAATAGAATTTCGCATTGTGAAGGCTATTATGTAAAATTTCTGCCGTGTAATCCATGACATTTTGACAGTAGTCGATTACTTGTAATATCTATATATCTACATATATATATGAGTAGCTAAACTTATTATAGTCTAATCATGTAAAATTTGGTGAAATCAACCCTTGGAAAATGAAATAGGGAGTGTGTAGTGCTTTTTATTGTTATATCTCACATATTGCACGTCTTAGAACTTGTTATAACGGATTTGGGCTAGATTGACAACCTAGGTCAAAAATCACACACATCACTCTTGAGAGTTGGTCAAAGAGAGTGGTGTGGGAAAAAGGGTTCTAAGATCGGGAGGTAAAACATACCGGGTTTTAGGTCGTGAATTCAGGCCCGCGCTCATCGATGTATTATTATCAACGTAATAACTTGAATGTGGTAGTTTAGATTAGTGTAATTTAGTGTTAGACCCCGGGGTTGAACTATGAAGTGCCGGGTGGTTCTTGAGCCAACGATGACAAGTTGTTTCACGGAATCTTTCGGGCAGACCATGGATTAGGTAAAGCTTCGGTTTACTGCTTTGACACATTCTCGTTAAGATGTTCGGTGTAGTACATTGGTGAGTATCGGGGGTAGTAACGTCGACCGAGTAATTTCGGACTTGTTTCTTAACGAGGTTTTCTCGTGAAAACGGAGCGTCTCACAAAGACTTAATCATGTTAGATTAATCGGTTTTCTAAAGGGAGAATTAGTTAACCTCACATAGGATGTTGAAGGAGAGTTGTTCAGATTTTAGCATCAGAACTAGGAGCATGCACCCGTGAGATTGAATGTGAGAGTTCATTTGTTATAATGCACATTTCCAGTTTTGTCTATCCGTGGGGTTGAAATTAACTATTTTGATCATGGTTCGGCTATGTCTTTTAAAACCAAGTAGTTTAATTTTATTTATTTTCTATCTTTAGTATAAACAAACCAACAACTTTGATCGCCTAGACTAAGAAACACGTTCACTTTGGTACTCACAACCACATTTCTCTTGGGATCGACCTCGTACTCCTGTAGCTATTCTAACAATCGACCCGGCACTCTGCTTTGGTTAGAGAGTTGGTTTACCACGGTTTCTGAGTCCTTTATAAATTGTATTTTTGAAGGGTAAATTTTAGCTCATAAAATTGGCGCCGTTAAGCGGGGAAATGTGTGATATTGTTGTGATATCTTGTAAGTGAACCAAAGGCTTGGGCCTAGGTTTTTATTTTTATTTTACTTTCGATAAGAGTCTTGGGATGTCAAGTGATATTGTCCTCGAACTCGGTTTGAATACGACTTTGGTACTCAACCCAATCTCTTTACGAGGTTGTTATATTAGGTTGATATCTTGTAAGTCCAATAGAATCGAGGCTTAGGACCTTCGGCTACCATATATATATATATATATATATATATATATATATATATATATATATATATATATATATATAAAAATAAAACGAAAAAAAAAAAAAAAAGAAATTTTTTTGTTTTCTTGTTGTTTTCTCGAGATTTTGTAGATTGAGCTTAAATGGATGAATTTTTCAATCAATACCACTCACCTGAACAACAATACCCCTACCAACCTTATCAACACAGTCAGGTATCGAGCCTCAAGATCAACAGCGGAATAACCGAGGTTCTTGGTCCTATAATTGCCCTAGTGCATACCCGGATCGTAATTATGGTTATTCGAAAGTTATGAACCACAATATTATGAGGGTTATTTCAACCCTAGTGCTTATCAGATTATGGTGTTCATACTCAAGACGTTGATAGCTTCACCTGCATTCAACCACCGATCGATTATGTCCGGAATGGCAAGAGGACTACTACTCACCTCCAATGAATCAAAGTCAATACGATCGCTTTTCCCCATGCCACAAGAAGACTTCACCGACAAGTCAAATAGAGCAACTAGAGCGATTGGACCGAGATCTTGCAAGAGCGATCGTTGGACATGCAGGAGTTCAAGGTAAATATCGACTCCGCCATAAGAAATCTTCAAGACAATGTGGGAAATTGATTGAATTAGTGAGGTATGTGAAAGAGACAGAGACATGTGAGGTGGTTAAGGATGATGATGTTATCACCTTTGAAGAAGTTCAGTCGAGAAAAGGTTGAGGATTCATTTGCTATAATGAGATTTTGAGTTAGAGGAGCAAGAGATTGATCGCCATCTTCGGTAAAGCCACTGGGAAAGTTGGTAATAGTTGATATGACGGTCCCGGATTACTATATTCGTCCACTCAGTGAGGATGAATTTTCTGCGATTCAGTTTATATACTCCCCAATGGATGAGCTTTATGGTGATTTTCAAAAGAAGATGGTCCGACAGGCTGATAAAAGAAGATTCTCTGGCTGGGAGGAGATAACATCGAGGGCCAAACGAGGTACGTACGTTTCTAGACAATTTAATTTCGATGGTTCTCGCATTGTTAATTTTTCTTAAGCTATTGATCTTCTTGAGTTCGGATTTTGGTTGATTGTGTCTGTTTAGAGTCACCTGTCGAGCAAACGACGTTAAACAAAAGCGCTACCGGGAGGCAGCCCGTTAAATAATAATAATTTGGATAATCCTAGTCTGAATGAAATGTAGAATCTGTATGAAATATTTTTACTCAACTTATTAATTTCGGAATCACGCTCCCATAAATGCGAAACTAAACTCTATCGATTATAGATATTTCTTATTCTAGATATTGTCGAGTTTATTGAGTGTCTTTTGATATAATCATTTCACACAGACTAACTTTCCATAGACTATTCGTAATGAAGTAGGAAAGCTTCCGTAGATTTTCTTTATTACCTCTATCCTTATTTATCACTAAGCCACTAGTGCTTAGTTATAGTTCATAACAAGTACGAACCGCGGTTCTATCAGTTTCTAGGATCAATAAATAAGGGGATTTTGTATTTCTACTTACCGTATGATTGAATGAATTCTATATATGTTAAACACACACTCAGCTACCCATTCCCGGATAGGGTCAACGTGAAAGTGAGATTCAGACAGCGTCAGTTAGCGATCTTTAACGAACAAATCAAATCCTATCTTGAAACAAGAAGAAGTCAGTAATCACTCACTCTGATCGATCTCCTATGATATAATCTCAATATCTCTCGAAGAATTTCATCAAAAAGCGAGGGACTAGGTTTTGAAGAGCTTAAATCGTCTCACTTATGTCTAAAAGTCGAAAAGTACTAGTATTCAAAAGTTAATCATAATGACAGTGGAATATTTCAGATATAAAATTATATTTCCGAATTCCAACCAATAAGCGCTAGATTTAAACTTTGAAGATGTGCTTCTGGGGTTGGGATCGTCTGTCCAACTAGAATGTCCAAAATGTCTGTCCAAATTTATACGTCGTCATTTTGGTTATTATTTTTATTTTTATTTTAAAAAGCAAACGTTATATTTTTGTGAACAAAACGTTGTCGTTTTGTCTTGTACTGGAAAATTAGACATACTTGCTGGACATGGGATCCCGTCCCCTGCTTCTGTGGCAAAACATCCCAAAACCCGTTTCTTTTTAAAGCTATGGCTTCAACCTCTGAAGTTACCACTTCAAGATTTACTTCTCCAAAATTCAATATTTCTTCATTTCGTTGGCTTCTAACTTTGCAATTGCCCTGTATCACCATCAAATCTTTGATCATCGGGTTCCAAATCACCTAAAGAATACGGGGCGTAAATGAAATACCATACATAACTCCCGCAGATAAAAAACGATTCTTGTGCATAAAATCACTCAAAAGCTTGGTTTACTGACAAAAGCACCCCAAAGTAATGATCAAAGTGAATATGCACCCAACTGAATCATAATTGTACCAATAAGGCACTACATGAGTTATAAATAATGGGATGAACATGCGTAAAATGATAGAATGTTCACATATATTACATACAATGCGACAGTTTGTCGGCGATAAGACAAGCACAAAGTAGAATTTAAAATGGTAAGTCATAATGTATATATTGTAGATACAATTCCAATTAAAACATTTGATTCTAATGGTGTCATATATTACCAACGATTTTAAGAATCTTAGGAATGTGCTTTCAAAAGAATTAGTTAAAGTGGGAATGAGGGAGAAGGACAGAAATATTTCATCAATTGAGTAAAGTTCAGTTTTTTGAAACTTTTGCATAAAGGACAAAACTATTTATTCACTGTCGAAATTCACTTGTGTTCGAAATTCACTGTTTAAATTCACTGTCGAAATTCACTAATTTTCAAAATTCATTGTCGAAATTCACTGATTTTTCAGGATTATCTGTCGAAATTTACTGTCGAAATTCACTGATTTCGGGATTCACCGGGGAGATTCACTGATTTTCGGGATTCACTGTTTGTCCTTCTCGCTATAAAAATTTTGCAGTTGTCCTTCTCCCTATAAAAAATATGTAGATGTCCTGTTACTTAAAAATATTCCAGATTGTGTCCTTATCCCTAATTTCCCATTAGTTAAAATGGGGTGCCATTTTTGATAGACGGGATGTGACCAGTGCCTACTGTGTATAATCATGTTGACTGGAGATCCAAGATCATAGTTTAAACATAACAACTAAGCTATGAGGGACAATTATCACTTACACATTTTGATTGAACAAACGTGTTATTTGCTGATAGTTATAGGTTAAGCGAAAGTTTTTGATGATTCTGATATCTTGGCAAGACAAGTGGATATTGTAAATTAATCTTTATAGGAGGTCACTTACGTAAGGGTGAAGTGAGACCGCTTTAATGAGAATTTCCAAGGTTTGAATTCTCCAAAACACCTCCCCTCAAGTGTGGGCAATCTGTCCCAAAACTTGCACAATTTTTTAATTTAAGAGTGTGGGCAATCTGTCCCAACAATCCCCTCAAGTGTGGGCAATCACTCCCAACACTTGCATAGTTTTTTTTTAAAAATAATGTTCACACCAGGTTTCGATCACATGAATTCTGGCTCCGATACCATGTTAAGATCAAGCGCTTACCGTTGTACTAAAACCAATTGGTGTTATTAGAGGTGTTACTACATTTCCTTATATCATGATATAAGGAAATATAGTAGCACCTCTAATAACACCAATTGGTTTTAGTACAACGGTAAGCGTTTGATCCTAATATGGTATCAGAGCAGGAGATCTCGAGTTCAAGCCCAGCTTCCGCACAATTGAAAAAAACCAAGTGTTGGGCCTCACTTTCTTCTTATAGGCCCACACTTCCCAAACAAAAAAACAAGTCAAGTGTTGGGCCTCACTCCCTTCTTATAGGCCCACACTTGAGGGGGTGTGATATAAGGAAATGTAGATGTTTTCTTCCATCATGGCCAGCCTATCCATTGGAGGAGAAACTGCAAGGCCTTCTTGAGCACCAAGAACAACAAGCATAATGATGCTTCGACTTCAGGTATATTTATGATTGAGATCAATATTGCTTCTTATAATTATAACCACTGGTATTAGTCTATTACATACTGGATGTGGTTCTCATATTTGTACAGATATGCAGGGACTAAGAAATACTAGAGAGCTGATGAAAAGAGAAGTGGACCTAGGCGTTGGGAATGGAGCAAGTGTTGCTGCTCTAGACATAGGAGTTTATTTTCTTTTGTTGTCCAGTGGGTTTGTACTAGAATTAAATAACTGTTATTTTTGTTCCTGCTCTTACGAAAAGCATTATTTCTATTTCTGCATTGGATGTTGAAGGATTTTCTTTTACGTTTAAGAATAAATGTTGTTATTTTTCACGTGATGGAATATTTTATGGTACTGGCAAACTTGACAATGGTCTCTACATATTAGATATGAATATTGACGTACTTAATATAACAAGAAAGCTAAAACAAGCGACTTGAATGAATCCTACTTGTGGTATTGTAGACTTGGCCTTATAAATAAGAATCGCATTTCCAAACTCCATAAAGATGGAATGCTGGATCACTTCGATTATGAATAGTTTGACACATGCGAGGCTTGTTTACTTGGCAAGATGACAAAGTCACCGTTTAGTGGAAAAGGGATAAGATCCAACGAATTGCTTGAGCTCGTACATACTGATGTCTGTGGCCCAATGTCAATTCAAGCCAAAAAAGGATACTCTTATTTTATCACCTTCACTGATGACCATTCTCGTTGTGGTTATGTATACTTAATGAAGTATAAGTCTGAAGCCTTTGAAAAGTTCAAGGAGTTCAGAAGTGAAGTGGAGAAACAACTGGGTAAAGAGATTAAGACACTTCATTCTGATCAAGGTGGTGAATACCTAGATGGAGAGTTTCATGACTACTTAAAGGAGAATGGGATTCTACCTGAATGGACTTTACCCAGAATGCCTCAGATAAATGGGTATCTGAGAGGATAAATTGAACTTTGTTAGACATGGTGCGGTTTATGATGAGCTACGCAGTTCTTCCATAGAAGACAACCAAGTTTTGATCTTAGTTGATCCACCTGAAGGAATAGTTCCTATAGGGCGTAAGTGGGTCTTTAAGAGAAAGACTGCCATGGATGGTAATGTGTCTGCCTACAAGGCAAGGCTGGGGCAAAAGGTTATAAGCAAAGACAAGGAGTTGACTATGATGATACTTTTCGCCAGTAGCTATGCTAAAGTCCATTAGAATTCTGCTTGCTATTGCATCATACTATGATTATGAGATCTGGTAGATGGACGTGAAAACAACTTTCCTTAACGGTAATCTGTCTGAGGAAGTGTATATGACACAACCTGAGGGTTTCACAAACGATGATGCTAGGATGGTGTGCAAGTTGCAAAGATCCATTTATAGGTTGGAGCAAGCTTCTCGGAGTTGGAATCTTAGCTTTGATGAGACAATTAAACAGTTTGATTTCATCAAGAACGAAGATGAGCCATGTGTTTACAAGAAGGTTAGTGGGAGTGCCTTAGTTTTCTTAATGCTTTATGTAGATGACATATTGCTCATAGGGAATGCTATTCATATGTTACAGTCGGTGAAAGTTTGGTTATCCAAGAACTACTCTATGAAGGACTGAGGAGAAGCAGCCTATATTCTATGAATCAAGATCTACACAGATAGATCTAAGAAGTTGCTTGGTCTGTCACAATCCACTTATATAGACAAGATGCTGAAGAGATTCAGCATGGAGCAATCCAAGAGAGGATTGTTTCCCATGTCACATTAGGTGTATCTGTCAAAGGAAATGTGTCCTAAGACAAATGTGGAAAGGGCACATATGTGTAAGATCCCTTATGCTTCGGCTATCGAGTCTATCAAGCATGCCATGTTGTGCACTAGACCGGATGTCTCGTACCCTCTGAGTATGACTAGTAGGTACCAGGAAAATCTAGGTGATGGTCACTGGGTTGCAGTCAAGAAAATTCTCAAGTACATGAGACGTACTAAGGATATGTTCCTGGTTTTCGGGCACAATGATTTGGTATTACGAGATTACACAGACGCCCGTTTTCAAACTGACAGGGATGACTTGAAGTCACAGTCTGGATTTGTTTTCAAACTTAATGGCAGAACAATTAGCTGGAAGAGTTCCAAGCATGAGATTACTGCGGACTCTACAATGGAAGCCGAGTATATATTAGCCTCGGAGGCGGCAAATGAAGAAGTTTGGATGAAGAAGTTCATTATTGAACTTGGTGTGGTTCCCTCCATTAACGGTCCAGTCCCACTATCCTATGATGACAATGAGGCAGTTGCCCAGTCAAAGGAATCGAGGTCTCATTAGAAGTCCAAACATGTGCTACGGCGCTATCACTTGATTCAAAAGATAGTAGATAGATGAGATGTAAAGATAGAGAAAGTCCACTGATTGAGGTCAAGTTAAATTATAAACTCGATTCCTAAATAACCACTAGCAAGTGAACTAGGTTCAATCGCAGTATAGCTAGATAGAGTCGAGGTCGATCCCACAGAGAATCAATTTGTGGATCCTAACTTAAATAGTCAACCTATTTATTTCGTTTGACAAAGACGGTCTATGACCAACATAGGATACGAGAAAAGAAAGACACACTCAAACAAATAACATGTAAACAAATAACGTAATCAACTGCCCAATTATAACCGTAATTATTTGGATCTAGACAATTTATATAACAACAAGACTCATCAACTATTAATCCGCTCATATCTATTTATATTGGCTATGGAGTCATCCCCTAAAACTTGATGTAGCCTTTGGTAGGTCACTAGATCATTTGTGGTATTGTTACGTGATTTCGCCTTTTGGTGCCTCCATCTCATATAACTCACACGCCATTTACGATTCTAAGGATGCCGATATTAACCGTACACCTAGTCCAGGCAACATTCCTATGGTTAGGCGCATTTCCTAAACGATCACTCAAACTCTCGTCCAACTAACAATTACCAAGTTATAGTCTCATGCTAGTTTATGATCTCACGATAACAAGTGTGCGCGCAATTCCTAATATAAACCTACCTAGATAACATTTGAACGTCCAAAGATCAATTCATGAGCCTACCTAAGAGTTTTATATCGGTATTTCCTTTTACACGCTTTAATTAAATTAAGCGAGTGACGAGCCATAGCCATACCTACCGAGATAACAGATTCAATTAAGCTAACCTAATCATAAAGACGTGGATCGATTAACGGATGAAACAGTTTGAAAGCTCTCGGTCGATCGAATAGGGACACTCGGTCGACCGAGTGACAACTCTCGGTCACCCGAGTGCTTAACTCCCCAGATTACATCCCCGAATATATTTCTCAGCATTTCACATACGAATCGGATTATATAGTGAATCATCAGGACATCATATAAATTAATCTAAATACACGTAAATTAAACGCGTAGATTCATCCATAGATAATAGGTAGAGGACGTAGGGTATGAGATCCTCATAGACAAGGTATCACCACTGCCCTAACGTCATATCCTAGATCTACATCATCTAGATATGAATAACTACTCAAACAATCAAAGCATAATTGGGAAATTGATTACTAAAAGAAAACAAGATGAAGAACTAGGGCTTACATGTTTGCACCCTCAGCTCCTCCACAAGCCTAATGAATCCTTATTTGCTTATTTGTATATATGAATTGATATTGGTGAATGCATAATAAAAATACAAAGGACTTGTGTTTATATAGAGCCTCAGCCGACATAGAAAACCGACTTAAATGCCGACACTACTGAACCCTAACCGCCTCAAACAATATGCCGAACTTCTTCTGGACTACAGGCCCACTCGGTCGACCGAATGCATAGGCTTGGTCGACCGAGCCTTATATGCTTCTGCGCTTTCTTCTACTTTCATGCCTTGGGCTTTCTGAACTTGTCTGCGATCCATTAAAGCTTCTCCGAAGTCCATCCTTGTGCTCCAAAATGAGTTACTACAAATATAGCATGAAATACAGTCTGTAACATTAAATAATATAATAAAACCTCCTAATACATAATAACGAATCGTAACTCTCGGCATATGCAAATTAAGCGTATTACGACTTATTATTGCTCTATTATAGCTCCTTTAAACTAGAATCGGGGATAAAGGTCATAGAATAACGGGCACAAAATGACCGTTATCAACTACCCCCCACTTAGCCTTTGATCGTCCCGATCAAAATATCAATAAGTTATTCCCCATAAACTACTTTCTCGTGGTCACAGTATACTGACACAAGAAACTCGAATCAACTCATATGCCCTATGCTCATCAGATATCCATTATCCACTATTCATCATGAATCGATGTGTCGTGTGCATGTGCATTGAGTTTTAAATATTCGTAGCAAGATTAGAGCTTATGCAAACTTTGTAGTCTTAACCCACCAACTTCAGTATTCCCACTTCTTAAGCCTTTTAATTTTTGGAGAACTAGAATAATAAGCAAGAGCGTATCTATAGGGTTTTTGGACTTGGAGACCGAGTACTACTCAAAGCCTCTTAAAGAGTTGAATATTCTTTTCATATCTTCATATTTTTCAAATACTATCAATCTCAAGAAGGAAAACTTTTTAGAGCACCCCTCTATCTTAGATCAAAAAATAGCATCGAATATTACCACAAGCGCGAGGCTACTTTGGTAACTTACTACAAGCCCAGTGTTTTAACATTATCAAACACAGGTACGTCTCAAGCTTATTACTCAGCTTTTGTGGCCAGAATTTTTAGGAACACATCAGACGATAAATTTGACACTAGGTAAGCATAACCAATTATCTATGCAATGTACACATAATTTCTCACTTTTTATAATAAGCGTAGTACAACTCGATTCAGTTATTGAATAATCGAATAATAAACAACTACTCACAATGGACAATATGAATATCATTAAGTTTACTAATCAATAAATCGCAGAAGTATAAAGTGATCACGTACTCATGAAATATGGGTTATTTCATATTAGATATAATTATCAGGAACTCACCAAGGTAAATATGATTCTAAGTTTAAAAGTTTTAATTTTTTTACTCATTTTATTTATTATTTGATATATGGGAGCATATGGAATTACTCATTTGAGCTAAGTGACTTGTACCCCCCACTTAAACCATGCATTGTCCCCAATGTATAAAAACCGAAATAACAAACTCAGAAAAGGAACTTAGCTCTGGATAAGCGTGGAAGTTGAACAAGTCTTGGGAATTCGGAAAAGTTTAACAGGCACTGGCATTGGCCGCTAGCAGAAAAATAATCACTGCAACACACATCTTAAACAAAGCTTGAAACTCGTTACAGGATTAGTCCAAACAGTAATAATCAGAAAAAAGGGACCGTAAAAGGGATAACAATTGCCTTAAACATTTTTAAGTCCATAAATTAATGATTACATTTCAATACATTTCAGCAAGTCCAAAACATTACATGAGTTCGAATTTAGGAAACAGAGACACTTGCTCTATATAACACGACATACTAGTAGAAGCGAGTCAAAATAAAAACTCGTTAATTATAGGAAATGCAAACACGCAAATAAAAAATACTTAATCCCAAAATCCTGGATTGAATGGTGCTAGTTGCAAATTGTTCGGGCCGGCTTCGTCAGCATCATCCTCGGGTTCCCCTTCTTGGTCGTGGCCGTGCACGATAGGCGGTGCGACAAAACTTAAAGATAGGATAGGCATTGGCTCCACATAGGAATCGCCGCCTAACACTGGGCACTCGGCTCCCTCACAGAATGTTGTGATCAGTGACCCAAAAGGTAAGGTGTGCCGAGGCTTGAGAGCATCGTCTGTCATTTCCTTGCGTATCAACGCCCCTACATTCACGGGCCATCCCATGTATAACCAATAAAGCAAAGTGGCATGGGTATTGTAGACCGTAGATACATGCTTAGCCGGAAAGATATTAGAACGGATAAGCCGATGAAGGCATTTATCCTCCCATCTCCTAAAATCTGGTTCCGCAAATGTGCGGGCAACCTCCCCTATAGTCCATTCTATCCCCAGATAGGCACCAACTTCCTCCAACCAAGCATCGGACCCGTCAAATGTCGCCATATACTCCGGCCCGTCCTCCGAGATATCCAACCCAAAATAAGCATTAAACGTACCCGGAGAAATTATAATTGGTCGTCCACGAATAATAACGATATTGGTGTTGGGGTGTACGCGTAAATAAGCATAAAATTCCCTTACCCAATTGACGTTGAGTCGGCCGGGGGGTGCAATGACATCTCGCCACTGATAATGTTCCACCAATCCCAAAAGCTCATCCCCACAATTATCCAAATCTAGTCCTCGAGCTCGATGTACAGGGGCATTAACGAAATGATTAATAAACGAAGAATATACCTCGACGACGCGCGAATTGTGGTACCCGTTGATTAATGGAATGTCGCCTTCAACCGCCAAACCGAGCGGCTCGTGTCTTCTTGGTGGCATCCCGGCGTGGAAAAGTGGCACGAAGTGGGCGGCGGCAACAGGCTACTCTCGGTCGACCGAGAGTAATTACTCGGTTGACCGAGTGATGAGTTCGCCTGAAATGGTGGGTTTCCGGCTCTGTATCGTCCCAGTGACTGATTTGGTCGATCAGAAAAACGTTTCGGCAGGATTTTCAAAGTGAGTAAAAATGGTGAAACAGATGAAGATTTTCAAAATATTTCCATTTGATTTCTACAGAGGTTTGGGGAAGAGGTAGATGAAGAATTTGGATAAAGACGATGGAGAAAAGGATGAAGAAAATGGAGGAGAGAATGAATGGGTTAAATAGAAAAATGGAATTTGAAAGGTGGAATGTGATTGGTGGATAAAAATGGTTGTGGATTGATGAGGTGTAAAGGTGGAATTTGAAAATTTGAATTGAAAGAATAAAGAAATTGGGAAGAGGAAAAGGTGAATGGTTGGGAAGAGGGGAAGGTGAATGGGGATATGTAGAAATTAATGGTGTTGACCATTTAATCTTTTTGACACACCGTAAATTAACTACAACATATAATCATGCCAAAATTATTATTTCACTTTTGCAATTCCTACCGCAAAATTTTTTTCTAACCGACAAGTTGTCTCAAGCACAAAAGCAATCCCATTCTTATCATAAATAAATCAAACAATCTGGTCTAAGCATTTGTAAAATAACGCTTTTCTATTTCCTTGATCAACAATTTCTTACAAAGACTCAGTTACTACACTCCATTTCACGTAAAAATGATTCGAAAAAAAATTATTTTGCACATCCTTGACTCAGCAGTCGTCGGAACACGGCAAAATAGAAAAAAAAACTTCTTATCGTTTCACGCTACTTTTATTTTTTAACATAAAATAACGAAGAATAGAAATAGTTCTACAGTTTATGTCGGTAACTCGACTTTCCATAAATCATCACTTCTACGAACTGCTCTTGGCTTGCCAGGTTTTCACCCGGTTAGCCTTTACCGAAAATGTCTTGCTATCCTTTTGCACGAGTGCCTTTCCGTGAGATGTGAGTCCAACGAAAAGACAGTCGAACTGTCCATCCAAGCAAGCTCCAACTTTCGTGATTGTTTCAGAAGTAGATGAGCTCTCTTTAGCTCGGACTCGACGAGTTCGTTTCTTTGTTTGCTTCCTTCTATTCTTGGGTCTGGAGAAAGGCAGGCCTTCAGAATTATGATTTTCTAGAACAGGGGCAGGCTCGACAGCTTTCTCACGACTCAGAACTGTAAGGGTCTCATCTCTTTCTTCTTTCTTGTCATCAACACTTTTTTCTGAGTCCGGAGTAATATCTGGTTTCGAACTACCAACTCCTATAACATTCACGCTCACCGGAGTAGGGAAATCTGAATTCCTCGTCCCATAGGTCTCAGAACCTTTAGCATCGAAAAATGTGATCTCACGCCTGGACATACGAATTAGGGCTCTAGAAGTATTTATAAAGGCTCTCCCTAAAATGATCGGGCAGTGAGGGTGCTCATCTATATCCATAACAACTATATCTATCTTAAACCTGAGCTGTCCTATGCCAATGATCATATTATACATATTGCCAGACATGATTGTTCTGGTCCCATCCGCGAATCTAACTTGCAACGGAGTATTCGTGGGAGTAAGGATTAGATTTCTATCACAAAGACTCTTCGGGAAAATGTTCAGACTCGAGCCAGAATCTATCAAAGCCAACCCTAGGTATGTTCCTTCTAAGGTAACCTCTACCATAAATGCTCCTGGGTCATCTAGTTTCGGCATCAACCGAGCTTCATTCTCAATATGTTATTTGCATCTCTCGGGATGCAGACGACTATAGGCGATTTAGGTCTATGCTAACCTCGGACTCAGATTCTATATCCGACATGTGATGCATGTAGTCATATCTCGAGTCCGAATCAAGAAATCTCTTCAGATTTAACTTGGACATACCTCTGTATATGTAAGCATCTTTAGACTCTTTTGACTTCTTGGCTTCGTGAATTCTTGCCTTCATCTTTGCTATTCTCTCCTTGAGTTTAGGTGTCAACGGCTTTCTAGGTGTGGTTTTGGTTCTCAGCACCATGACTTCTTCTCCTTGAACCTTAGAAGACCGATGTGATGACATTCTGCTAAACAGTTCGCTTGAGTGATTCCCTCTGATTAACTGCATCATAAGAAAAACAACAAACGGTTATTGAACTAACAGGCAGTATAAGTAACCTACTAACAGAATCACATGGGGAAAACAACTATCAGAAAATATAAAGCAAATAATGGGCTCGGTCGACCGAGCCTCTTTTGTTTTGTTTTGTTTTGTTTTTAATTTTATTTAAAGAAAACAGGTAAACAAAATAATTAAGTAGATTATTTAAGCAATTGGACCATTGATTCCCCGGCAACGGCGCCAAAAACTTGATTGAGGTCAAGTTAAATTATTAACTCGATTCCTAAATAACCACTAGCAAGTGAACTAGGTTCAATCGCAGTATAGCTAGATAAAGTCGAGGTCGATCCCACAGAGAATCAATTTGTGGATCCTAACTTAAATAGTCAACCTATTTATTTCGTTTGACAAAGACGGTCTATGACCAACATAGGATACGAGAAAAGAAAGACACACTCAAACAAATAACATGTAAACAAATAACGTAATCAACTGCCCAATTATAACCGTAATTATTTGGATCTAGACAATTTATATAACAACAAGACTCATCAACTATTAATCCGTTCATATCTATTTATATTGGCTACGGAGTCATCCCTAAAACTTGATGTAGCACCGGTAGGTCACTAGATCATCGTGGTATTGTTACGTGACTTCGCCTTTTGGTGCCTCCATCTCATATAACTCACACGCTTACGACTCTAAGGATGCCGATATTAACCGTACACCTCGTCCAGGCAACATTCCTATGGTTAGGCGTACTTCCTAAACGATCACTCAAACTCTCGTCCAACTAACAATTACCAAGTTATAGTCTCATGCTAGTTTACGATCTACGTATAACAAGGTGCGCGCAATTCCCTAATATAAACCTACCTAGATAACGTTGAACGTCCGAAGATCAATTCATGAGCCTACCTAAGAGTTTTATATCGGTATTTCCTTTTTACACGTTTTAATTAAATTAAGCGAGTGACGTAGCCATAGCCATACCTACTGAGATAACAGATTCAATTAAGCTAACCTAATCATAAAGACGTGACTGATTAACGGATGAAACAGGTTTGAAAGCTCTCGGTCGACCGAATAGGGACACTCGGTCGACCGAGTGACAACTCTCGGTCACCCGAGTGCTTAACTCCCCAGATTACATCCCCGAATATATTTCTCAGCGTTTCACATACGAATCGGATTATATAGTGAATCATCAGGACATCATATAAATTAATCTAAATACACGTAAATTAAACACGCAGATTCATCCATAGATAATAGGTAGAGGACGTAGGGTATGAGATCCTCATAGACAAGGTATCACCACTGCCCTAACGTCATATCCTAGATCTTCATCATCTAGATATGAATAACTACTCAAACAATCAAAGCATAATTGGGAAATTGATTACTAAAAGAAAACAAGATGAAGAACTAGGGCTTACATGTTTGCACCCTCAGCTCCTCCACAAGCCTAATGAATCCTTATTTGCTTATTTGTATTTATGAATTGATATTGGTGAATGCATAATAAAAAATACAAAGGACTTGTGTTTATATAGAGCCTCAGCCGACAAAGAAAACCGACTTAAATGCCGACACTACTGAACCCTAACCGCCTCAAACAATGTGCCGAACTTCTTCTGGACTACTGAACCCTAACCGCCTCAAACAGTCTGTAACATCAAATAATATAATAAAACCTCCTAATACATAATAACGAATCGTAACTCTCGGCATATGCAAATTAAGCGTATTACGACTTATTATTGCTCTATTATAGCTCCTTTAAACTAGAATCGGGGATAAAGGTCATAGAATAACGGGCACAAAATGACCGTTATCATTCACATAGATGATAACTAGCTGATCCGTTAACCAATGCGTTGTCGTAAGCAAAGAATGAGAAACATGTTCACATGCACGTGCTTAGGCATATGGGTGATTGGCTTTAGGCCAAGTGGGAGATTGTTGAAAAGGTGTCCTAAACAAAATCGGGTCAGACTGGATCCGACCGGGCCGGGTCATTTACAGTCTATTTAGTTCATGTAATAACTTTATTATGATTAATAAAATCACTTATGTTATTATATATTTTTTGTTTATCCTTTTGAACCAATTATGTTATTGAATATATAGAAACGTCCTTAGTATTAAACTATGGTAGAGAAACCATGATAGTGTTTATGGTTGACGAGATCTCTAATCACTTTAATAAGTTTGATGCTTAAAAGTCTCTAGTCGTATGAACTGTCAAACATGACATTGAAAGTATGATCAGACTGGAATGCATTGGATGTCTTTTGTCGAAGTGTGGAGACACTTGGACTGTACTTGGATGTGTATTAGAGAATGCGTACGTTAGTCTGGCCCACTTAGATTTAGTGTCGCAGTATGTGACAGTTTTGTAATTATCCTGAGACAGGAGTCTACATGGAATCACGGTGTGGATTGTCGTGCTTTGACGCTATTGAGGTTTCCCCTAGCCATGGGGCGATCATGCGGTAGTGCTCGGGTATGATATTAAGTATGCATAGGATACAGTTTTGTTCGTCCGAAAATCGCATATCCTATTAGTATGAGTGAATATCCGAAATGACCTTCTTATAAAGAATGTCCACCTCTCGTGAATCTTTGTAAAGTGGGAGTAAATGAGTTATTTCGAGAGAGCATAATATCCAGATTATAAGATACGATCGTTGATGTACTGACACTCGAGAAACGATTGTATGGATATTGTAATAGCGATAGAATTCTATTTACACGGTAACTGTTTCATATGAAAGGTAGTAGTCATCGCTTTTGAGTCTTCCGATTATTGGGGGTCACGGTGTGTTGCTAGACGCTATTCCGTGATCGTTAGGTGTGAAGGGTATTTTCATAATTTGCACTTTGTGTCTACGGCCAACATATTCGGAAGTCTATCGGGTCACACATATATGAACATCTAGCCGGATTAAAATGCGGTTATAGTGATAACCAAATAAGAAAAGTTTATCTCGACTATAAAGTGTTATAGTGATTAAATTAATATGGTGGTATTTATTTCTTATGAATAAATTAAATACAAGATATTAATTATATTGATTAATTAAAGAATATTCCGGATGTCAATTTATGGCTAAGGGGCACAGGTGGTTGTGTATTAAAACACACTTGAATTATGCAATTTAATTAATGGTATTATCATATATTAATATTGGATACTAATAGATTTGTTAAAAATAGATTTATGATAATAAGATAAAGATAGTCAATAATAGATATTGACAATATATTGGATTTATTTAATATGAGATATTAAATTAAATGAGATAAATCTAGATTATCTATTTTCCTTATTTTACTAGTAAAAGATTTTCGTTCTCATTAATCTACACAGAAGCTTTTCCCAATCAGACTGGGAGACACTGGGGCGCCACACACCCGATATAAGAAGGGGTTTATTATTTACAGTCCACATAATCTATCCATACACCACTATACACATTACACCATGCCTAATAATCTAAATCTATCTTTGCACCTCACTTAAATTACAACATTTTTATTTATTTATTTACACCACATATGTACTTAATTGCAATTTTGTCATATCTACTTATACACCCCATTTTCACACTATTTTCACTCCAAAAATATATTACAAAAAAGGTCTCTAGCTTTTTATATCATCTTTTTCATCAATATTTTTTTTTCTTTTGAGTAGATCATCTTCATCATTTTCATCTTTGAATCTTTCCATCATCACTCATTCATTCATCAAACCCTACATCTTCATCATCACTATACCCTTCACACCACATCTTTAATCATCAACTCAATCATTCTCAAACCCTTACTCTTGTTCATCTTCCTAATTTTTCACATCACATCTTTAATCATCAACACCATCATTATCAACCACAGAAAAGTTTTGTTGACAAAAACAAAAAACCGGTCCCTTCAAATTCAATGGTTTTGTTTTCTTATAGCGATAAACAATGGCTTTAACCTCCCGGCAAAGACAACAAAGGAGTTATTTGGAAGACCCACAACCAAAAAGAGCACCTTTTTGTTGATTTACTTAAAGCAAAAGATCAAACCCACCAAATTATAACCTGAAAAGGAAAAATGTTATACTACAAAACTTGGTAAATAGGTAAATTGAAAGCAGTATTAAATTCAAAAAGGAAAATCTAAAACAGCTCTCAACCTTTACACTTTACATAACCATTCCTTAATTTTCTACTTCATTTTCCACACAAAAAAAATAATGCAAAACTCACGTTATTCACCATCAACAAGCAAATCGGAGATATAAACATCCTCTTCCAACCTTCTTTTGAGCATTCGGAAGAATCGGAACCATTAGAACCGACCACCAGAAAGTTGGAACAAGTAGAACCGACCACCTTGATATCGGATCTATAGTAGAACCGGAACTTTAGAAGTCGGTTCTGTCCATTTTCATTTCGTAAAGTAAACCGACCCCATGTATGTCGTTTGTGGTCAGAACCGACCCTTGTTCTGTTGGTTTGGGTTGGAACCGACATCCGTGAAGTTGGTTTGTCTTAATCCGACCATGCTTTAGTCGGTTGTAATAAGACCCGACCCTTTGGCACTTGGCAATCGGTTTTCTTTGGTGATATTTTCTTGGTTGGTTCAATAAGAAATGCAAGCATTTTACGGTAATATATCATGCCAACAGAGAGATGTTTGGTTCAATATGAGATATGTTTGTTTTTAGGATAATGATTATAAGAAGAAGAAGCTGAAGGAGAAGAAGAAGGGGCATGAATAGAGGAGGAAGAAGAAGAGGTTGAAATAATAAAAATAAAAGAGGCGAAGTGGGGAGGGGTCGATTATGAAGTTTGGGGGGAGGGTTGTAATTTTTTGTAAATAGCTTTGGGATGTAAGTATAATTTATAAAACTTGGTAGTAGTAAATACCATTGGTATTTTTTTTTAATTTCATAACATAACTGGGGTGTATAGGTAGAATGTGGGACCCGAAACATAAATGATGTGATGTATCAAAAAGGTTTTAATTTCTTAAAAACAATGGGGTGTATGAGTAGAATAGATGAGGTGTAAATAAAGCACCCCTATAAGAAAGGGGTTGACAAGCTCTTTTGTACTTCACAATTAGAAGAGTTCTAATTTAAAAATAAATTGAGGGTTCCTTAGAGAGAGATTTAGAGAGAGAGAAAATGCTGGTCTAGCAACCGGATTTTTCTAGTAGCTATCCAAGGAGGATTCCGGCGAGGTGCTCGTGTGGATATTGATAGAGGCCGGATACGTAGACCCCTTGCGCGCACTACTATTCTCCTTAGACGGTCAAAGCGTCGATCTTTTAGATCAAGCAAGGTAATCACCGTCTACTAGCTCAACGTGTTTATTGTATTAAACAGGGTCGATCTTGGGATCGGAAATTAATTTTTAAATTACGCTGCGTAAACTAGTTGATTTCCTAACAGAAGGTTCAGTACTTCATTACGGAAGGTTCGGTACTTCACTATCTCTCCCAATGCAAAAGATTTCTGTCTATGATCTCTTCAAAGTCTGCTTTGCATTTTCATTAATTTTCCTTAATGTGGTCATTACTAGAGATGAATAACAAAATAATGCAGAAACAATATAAATAAATAAAAAAATGGAGTGAAATATTGAATTGATATGCAGCTCATCAGTTCGGTAAAATATTACAACCAAATTATGAGTTGTATCATTTCTGTAAAAGGTTGCAATCATAAAACGAAACACTACTTCTCCCCTATACACTAAAGGCTACCGGTATGAAATTTATTCATTCAATCATTTTTACGTGATTTTTTCTTAAGGCATGGCCAATTTCTCATTTGAATAAGCTTAATGAATCGTGCATTGATTCTAGTCAAGAAGAGATTATAGAACAATATTGCTTTTCCGTATTTTCTACAAATGAAGTGTTGTATTGGACATTAGGTAAATTTTATTCTATCTTGAAAACGATTCATGTAACCGAATAAAAAGCGTCTTAACGACAGATTGCTGCACTTGCTGCTAAAGTGTATAAGATGGTAATTATCAACATCCCCATCAGCTTAAGCTTTTAGGAGAAATTGTAGTTCAATATAGTATCAGAGCGAGAAGTCATGGGCTCAAACCCTGGTGTCAACATTATTTTCCCCACAACTAGTGTTGGGAGATTATTTTCCCCACAAGTGTTGGGAGAGATAGCCCACACTTGAGGGGGCATGTTGAAGTGTGTTGAAGTCTTTAAGATTTAGAGCCCACACTTGAGGGGACGTGTTGAAGTGCGTTGAAATCTTTAAGATTAAGATTGGGGGATTCTTTTCCCCACGAGTGTTGGGAGAGAGAGTGATGTAGCACATCGTAATAATTATTAGCCTTTTATTTATGTTTTAAATTAATGTGTAGTCAAGTGGGCTTTTGTAAGTGTATGTTTTAGGTAAATGGGCTTTTAAGCTTATAAATACCTTAGTTCCTTAGAAGTTAAGGCATATTATGTAATCCTGAATTCTGTTTATGAGTGCAAATCCTTTAAGAGTTTGGATTAGCTTTTGTTTATCGTTTTTTTTTTTTTTTTTATCATTGTAGATCTTCTACATCATTTGGTATCAGAGCATAGGTATTCCCTTTGCTTGTTGATGACTAAAAAGCTAGGAAGATAGTCGGATCCGCGACGGTGTTCAGGATTCAAAGATCCTATGGGATACTCCATCACGGCTTAATAAAAAGACTATTTCTTTGGAGGCAAAAACTGATCGAGTTGTGACGGGGCTGAGAAACAACCCTTTGCGTGACTGCAACCAAGTTCGGCGATATGTTCCTCGTGCATCTGCAGATGACGTCGGCGATGGGTTTCACTACCGGAATCACAATTGTAGAGAAGAGAAGAAGCATTTTTTCATATCGATTTTACTCACATACGATGGCTCTCCATTTGTTGTTGATCTTTGGGAGTGGGTTGATGCACTTGATGATTACTTTGAGGAGATGCAACCACCGGATGAACTAAAATGCAAAATATCATCGTACACTCTTCTTGATAAAGCTGATAGTTGGTGGCAACAGTTGCAAAGGGAACGAATTGTTATAGGGAATGCAAAGGGAGCGAATTGTTATAGGGAAAGCAAAGGTGTCAAGCGTTTATTGGGAAGAAGATTTTCATCCGTCAACTGTTTGATGAAAGTCCAATCCTCTGTTTTCGACACCAAACTTGGCAATGATGGTATGCATAGCTACCATGATGAGTCATACCATACCACTGCAGTTCATGAAATGGGAGCAATTACAAATGAGGTGAAACAAATTGAAGCAACCACAATAGTGCAGCAGCAAATGGAAAAGAGAAAGGAAGTAGTGAAGCAACTAATTGCCGATACACTCGCACCCGTCAAGTGTTCGAAAAAATTACCCAACAGTGTGGAGATGGTGGAAGGCAAAAAGTTAAACCCTATACTTTTGCCCCCTACGTGTTCGATCAAATTCCCTTTACAACCGATATGAAATGGACAAGATAATGGACTAGCTGGTCACCACATTGAACTCAGACACATCAATTCTGACATTGAAGATTCTACACTAGTTGAAGCTTTCGTGGAAGGAGTCAAGATTGATGACACAATGCCTAATGAAAGACCACAACAACACATGGATCAGCATGTTGTTATGCACACTTCCGCAGTTGAGGGATCTCATGAGGGTGAAGATACTAAGAGTAAAAATTGCACAACCGTTGTTGAAACACCAGTTTCAGTCAAGGAAGATGTTGAAGCTTTGGAAGAGGTCGGGCTGCAACCAACTAAACTTGTGGAACCAAGTGTTCTGATGAGTGAGGATGAAGAATTTTTGTTTGCATCTGGAAAAGTTGATGGTTATAATCCTCAAAGGGCCTTGAGTGTGAGTAGGGATGGTGATAGTTTTGGTGTGGCTGCTAGGATGTTCGGTAAGATTCTTATTGCAAATTTTGATCCTGGAGGTAATTGTCTAGGCAAACTGCAATATTTTTGGCAACAATTGCATAATCTTGAGCTCAAACAACCGTTAATGGAGGAATCAAAATTGGAGTTACTTGAGGATTTGAGCACTCCTATGATTAAGAATCCCACTGCTATGCGTAGCAAGAGTATTGAACATAGAGAACAAAATGATGTGAAAGTGATGAAGTTGCAGCCAATCCAAATACTGGTTGTCAGTACAGTAACAAAGCCAACTTTCACACAAGGCCAAGTGAACCAGCCTAAATTTCAATCTTGTCGTGGGTGATGAATGGCGACTAAGAGAAGCCAAAGCGCGAAACCTCAGGACATGTGAATGTTTGTTTCTAAGACTTTATTCCAAACCTGAATTCATGACTTATGATATCCTTCTCATGATTTTCAACCTTAGTGGTATGTGGCAAATTGAACAGAGATCGAAGATCACAGATAAAATGAAGCAGATTGTGATTTTGTTTGGCTTTGTTGCAAGGCTGTCAAGCATATCTTCACCATTTGCTTGAATGATGGGAAATTTTGTCTCATCATGAATCCCAAAGAAAAGGATATGATAGTAGGAATGATAACGGGTCAAGCTAATCCCCTGACTCCGAAAGAGCTGGCAATGGGTAGTAATATTCTATGCAAGTCATACTATAGAAACGGAAGGGAAGGCATGCTTGATAATGATCTTGATGGATATTCAATGAACCTTCGGGGCATAAGCATAACACGTCAAAGTTACCAATGTGGTAGTTGGTCTCGTATGGCAGTTGAAGAGGATCTTATTAATGGTTGGCCAGACATTGTTCAAAGAGCTACTGCTTAATCTAATGATTAGTTCCCAAGAGGCTAATCAATTAATATGCAATGTAGAGTTTCAGGGGTGTAAACTGGCACTTACAAAGTATTGTGCGTTAATGAATAACCTTGCTGTGAGAGATGGGTTGGATAATGACAAGTACACAAAGGAGGAAAATATGAAGTTGGATACCATTGTTACAAAGCCACATGCTTCAGGAAAGCTACTTACTGACACAGGGGAGCTAGAATTCAATTTTAGTTTGAACATGTTGATCGGCAATGTTGTCAAGGATGATGAGTTGCTACCGGGAGAAGTTATATCTATTTCATTCCATGAACATTGGAACTACAACTTCTATATAACTCATAAACAAGTTATTTCGTTGGAGGGTTGGAATGATGCGAACAACGCCAATATAGAAAGAAAATTCATCATAGTTGAGATAAGTGTTGTTATAATTGATTAATGTGTGAATACTTTGTGCAAGAATGTATCATCTAGAGAGTCTTTAATATTGTTTTACAAGGTGGTGAACGGGTTTGACCTGCCGATGGATCTTGGCGGTGCTTGTGTGGGCTCAATGTGGATCCTACGAGTTCGCTTGTGGACGAGCTTTCTGAGTAGGTGGTGGAGATGATGGAACACATCATAATAATTATTAGCCTTTTATTTATTTATAAATTAATGTGTAGTCAATTGGGCTTTTGTAAAGGTACATTTCAGGTAAATGGGCTTTTAAGCTTATAAATGCCCTTAGTTCCTTAGAAGTCAAGGCATATTATGTAATCTTGAATTCTCTTTAAGAGTGCAAATCCCTTAAGAGCTTGGATTAGCTCTTGTTTATTGTTTTATTTTTATATCGTTGTAGATCTTCTACAACAGATAGCTCACACTTGAGGGGTGTGCTGAAGCAGGGGCGGACCCAGCATGGTAGGGGTGGGGTGCATGGACCCCACTCAAATTCCAGGGCGAAGTTACTAATATACCCCTCTAATAATATTAAACCTGTATATGTATATTATTTCTGACAATTTTTAGTGTAATTATCTGTTTAGTCCAACTAGTTAGGAACTTTAATATACGTCCTAAGGTCATGGGTTCGAAAAATGGCTCATGCATATTTTTTCAACTTTTTTTTTGGAATTTGGCCCCCACTGGAAAATTTTTCCTGGGTCCGCCACTGTGTTGAGGTGTGTTGAAGTCTTTAAGATTAAGATTGTGCATGTGTTGGGAGAGATGTCAAACATTTGAGGGGGCTTCAGGCATGTTAAAGTGTATAAGATGTTAAATATCAACCTTCTCATCGGCTTAAGTTTTTGGACTGGAGATATGGTAGTTCAACACTTGCCTCTGGTTTATAAGTTTTATCGTTCCATTTTGTCCAGTGTTTATATTTTCTTGTTAAAAAAATTGTTAACAAAAGGTTACATGATGTCCTTAGATTTCCATTGGAAGCGGCTCCCCATTTGTTAGCCATATGAATCGGATCCACCTCCCTATAAATATACATTCTCCCAAATGAATTCTTTTCAATGTTTTCATATATACATTTCATCAACGGGAAAACAAATACAAAACAAAACAAGAAACTTAATAGTAAATATGGAATACTGCAATCTTTTTAAACTGGCAATCGTAACAGTTTTTCTTTCCCAATCCCACCATGTCACAGGTTCTTTGGAAACCGTTCAAGTTCATGTCGGCAGTATTCTATCTGCAAAATCTCCTCCATTGGAGGTTCATTGTTATTCGTCCGAAAACGATTTAGGGTGGCATTATCTGTACCCATTTCAACAATTTCATTGGCATTTCAAGACCAATATTTGGGACTCCACTGCATTTAGATGTGAATTTAAATGGAAATCTAAGACAACTAATGTGGAAGTTTTTAATTCACATATAGAAAATACGTTTTGTGGTGGTTCCAGAAATTCTGTCCTTTGCTACTGGTTAATGAAAGACGATGGACTGTACATTACTGGTAATGAACATCCACGTTATGAGGAACTGCAAAGAGTATACTTTTGGTGAACTGGGAATTAATATTACGCCCCGTTCCGAACACGAGTTAATTAGCATGCATGCCTCCCGGCTCCCGATGATGAAATTTATGAATTGAAAAAAGGCGGCCAAAGTCTAGAAAGACAAATAAAGAAGCTCTTTGATTTTGATGTTGTATAGTAATATTGTTTTCTTTTTTATTAGTTTTCAAGTGTAATTGCCTAATGCAATTCTATAAAAATGACGTCCGTAAAGAAACTACAATAGTAAGTTTTACAATTATGTGTTTCATTTCTAATTATCTGTTTGTACAGGGGAAATTGCAAAATTCATCTCATAACTTTGGGTAGTATTTCTTTTATATTTTTTTCCAGAAAGACAAAATTATCCAAAATTCGGGATAGAAGAAGCGTAATTTAATCGGAAGAAAATAATTATAAGAATTAATATGAAGTAACAAATGTGGAATATAGTAAATATGAAGTAACAATTATAAAACACAAAGTAACATTAACACGTGAAGTAACAACTTTAAAGTAACAATTGTGATTTTTATCATTTATAATCATGAAAATATTACTTTTCTCCTTCTAGACCCATTTATTAATTTTTTTCGTCCTTGTGGCCCCATTCCCCCATTTTATTTTGATCAAACACCACGTAATTTAATTAGTAGTGTTGGTTTCATAATTTTGGGATTATGCGAATATTGGTTCCATACGATATCAATTTGACCAGTTTTTTCCCATTTTGGGATGATATTAAATTTGGTGTGACCACCCTGATCCAGATATCGAGTCTTTAAGAAAAAGACTTCCGACACGAATATAATTAAAATAAATCAATTATATACGTTAGTCTGACATCATTAATACCAGAGAACAAGCGGAAAACGAAAACATAGACTCGGAAAACTTCAAAAGATCACTACAATGATCGACAAGTAACACAGGCTATGTAACGCCCTGCTCCCGGATACCGAGCCTTTATCCGGAAGATAAACGTTCGGCGCGTATAGCATTAAATAAATCTAATATTATACGCAAGCCTCTACGTTGTCGTATCAAAATAAAGCAAACGGAAGCTAAAAAGTCTCGGGTAAAAACATAAATGCTACAAAGAACAGAAAGTAACAATACTAAAGATGGATAGTTAAATTACAACGATGAAAAACCCAAAGACTTAAACAATACGAGGTCTTAAAAGTAGAAGTACAACAAGTCTAAGAAAAGAAATACAACTAGTCTAGTACAACCTTTACAAAGAAAAAAACTAAAAGCTTCATCAAGACTTCAAGTCTTCAAAAGCCGTCATCTACACTTGATCAACCTGTTCGTCTTCTCACCCCACAATGCATACAAAAGAAAATGCAAAGGAGGTAAGTACTTAGTAAAAGTGAGAAGCTAATGAATAACTAAGTTATACCACGAAAGGATCTTTTTATTATTATTAAATTACCTTTATGAGACCGACTCAATCTAGGGTTCATTTCATGTCCATCAACATGTCATGACTAAACGTTTCTAACTTAACCTATCTTTGTTACAACCGCACTCAAGGGCACTACGCATATCCAAACTGGGGATATTCTTGGCAACATATTAGTGGATCACACCAATATCCACGGAGCCTAGAATAGGTAGACTCCGATAGTGCACACATATCAGTGGAGTCCCTCTGTACTTAGGGTTTTTTTACCTACGAAGTTCTTCCACCTTCAGAACAGCACACACATCGCGATATAGACTGGTGCCTATCCAAGAGAGACATGTTGTTTAATCTTTTACTAGTCAAGTACGTATTTTTATTAAATTATTAACTAACCACCTAAGTGTTTTCAATTAATCTCCCTCACAATTACTACTCTCTTCCTAGACCACTAGACATAACCAAGGCCTAACAATTACACAGACATTGATGAATGCTAATTCATCAAAGCACAAGCCTATCATGCTCTTCCGACGGATCCGAACTTCAACTCCCTTGAAGAGTACATTCGGTGTTTTAACTGAATGAATCAGAAGCTCAATTCAGGCTTGTTTATGTTTAATTAATGTTATCAGATCATATTATAACATTTGACATCTGATTAAAAGGCTTAAACAACATTTAAGTAAAACTGGGGCAATGCGTGTGCATCCCTTATGGAATGCGTGCGCATTCCCTAACCAGAACACATACTGAAAGTTACTGTCCAGACAATGCATGCGCATTGCTCAAGCTGGGAGCAACCTTCTAAGAACCTGATCCAACAATGCGTGCCTGTAACAAGAAGACTCTGACCACCTGAACCACGAATTCATCCACACTGAATGCGCCCATTCTGAATGCGCACGCATTCATCCTGCAGAAACAAAACCATATAATCCTGTAACAAGAATGCGTGCGCATTGATAGGCAATGCGTACGCATTCAACGCTACTAAGCCCTAAAAACACGATTTTCTGCACTTAACGATTCCTAACCCCAAACCAAACATGTTTACCATCAAAAACTCAGAAAAACAACAAGGAAACATGTTCAACATATGTCATAGCTTAACATAGACAACAACTACACATACAGATGATTTCTAATCACCAATCTATTCCAAGACTCAACCTCAACATAATACAACTATAATTATTCATTAGGAAGAGCCTCTTACCTTAATTTCCAGTAAAACAGCAAGCAAAAAGCCAAACAACCGCAACAATTGTTGATCCTCAAACCCAAAACCTATTTGATCAACAACAAACCCTAAAATCCTATTTCCTTTCAAAAACCGAACTGAAAAGTGTATGAAACAGAAGATTACATGGATTAGCTGCTGTGAAACTATTTTGAGATTAATCTACGCTTCAAGACGATCGTTTCGACAACTCATGGCTGTAAAACAGAGCTACAGATTAAAAGATACGAATTTCTGAAGAATCGAACTCAACGGTTACCAAAAACTAGGGCTAAACTGAAAACTTACGAAATTAGGATATGTTATTTTCCAAAGTTGCGTCTCCTCGCACTGATCACTTTTCTCTCCTGCGGCATCTTGAACAGATGAACGGATTGATCACACGGTTGAAGTTTACGTTCTCCCTTTTCAGAATTTTCTTCTGCGTTGGTTTCTTCATTACCGCCGCCCTCTTCTTTATTTTTTTTTTCATAATTTGCGTGGTGTGTGATATGAGGGGAATTAGAGAATTATTTATAAGACAAATAATTATTTTCCTTAAAAATAATATCCCATAATCTTTTAATTAAATCATTTTTTTAATTAAATAAAAGAACAAATAATAATTAGGTCGTAGTGATTAAACCCAATTACTATTTTATCCTTTATGAAAAGTCGTGATGTTACATTCCTTCCCCCTTAAGAGGAGTTTCGTCCTTGAAACTCGAATGTAACTGGTTGTACTTGAACTCTGGACTTTGCAAAGCGTTTCGTCTTCTAACTCTTACAGTCTTCTTCTCCTTCCATCTTCCCAACTCTTCTGCTTGTCTTGAGGCAATTTGAGGTTGCGACGATCCAATTCAATCTCCTCATTGACTTTCTGTATCAAATCTGGTCTCGTATTCTGTTGTCGCTCCACTTCATCCCAGAAACTCATGTTCTTCTATCTCTATCTTCATGAAAGATCGCCAGCAGTACTGTTCTAATTCTTGTACTTCTTGGTCGCTCCGAGAGGAACTGCAATCGCCATCTCGAGGTTTTCATTCTTCATTGTCCTTCCCAATCTTCCGCATTCGGAACCCAAAGATGATTCCGATGCCAACGATCTCCATCTTCATCTAACTCGTGACCAATTGCTGGTTGGTTCTGACCACTCACTTATAACCGGAAACTTCTGGATCTTTGTCTTGCTTCTTCCATGAACTCATCAACTGCCTCGAATTTTGCAATCATCAGTTAAACACTCTATGCTTGCTCCTGCTGACCTATACCCGGAAGGCTGAATCTCCCAGCCGAGACCACACTTCTGGCACACTTGACTTCTTTCGATCTCAACTTCCATCATGGCACCATAAGCTTGCTGAAAAAAACTGCAAGGATCCCAGCTGAAGGACTTTTGAGACTCCTTAAGTATGGAGAACATGCATCTGCCATCCTTTCTCTCTGACAGTTTGATCCACTTCTTATGCCAAGGGAGTTAGCTTAGAGAATAAAAGAAGTTGAAAAGTAAGTACCAGGGTGGTATGTCAACTAGGTAAGCCAAGGAAGGGTATAATGCACTTGAAATAAGGCAGGTTGCTTGGGTTAAAGTGCAAGGTCGAGCACCAGAAGAAATTTAAAAAAAAATTCAAAAGAACGTAGGCATCTCAACATGAAGTAGCTATGGAGGGAAAACGAGCACATCAAAAGGTCTCAGAATGAAATTAAACACTTGTCATGAAGTGTCCGAGTTTGCAATGGTCAAAGGGAGGTTATTTTGAGATTTAAAAGAAACAGAACTTTCCCTCAAGGAATTGTAAGGTAATATCAAAATTTGTATAAGTAAGCGGCACACAAGATTTTGAATGAAGAGGAAACGATATTTAAAAAAATTGTCGAATAAGGTTTGATTTCAAAGAATTAATTCAAACCTTCAAAGGAAGTTTAAACGATCATTGACGATCCAAATCAAAGGTTCAAGGTTGCACTACTCGAGAGGAATAGTACACTGACAAGGAACAAATGCTCAAGGTTATTCCTCGTGTGGGAATGAAAAGGTTAAAAAAAAGAAATAGGCTTTCAACTGGTGTAACAAAATTGGAATAGAAACGCCAAACAAAAGATGGAAAGTCAAAGGGTGTATATGGCGGTTCATGGCTCTAAATGGCCCGAAAGAGATTTAAAACTGAAGGGTACAAGGTACAATAATCTGAAATGGAGATCAAAAGTTTAGGAACTCAAAAGTCGATTGGCTAGTTAGGTTCGGAAGGCACCTTAGCAAAGACTACGTTCTGCTTGAACTAGTTTAGCATAAATTGCTGGAAGGTTAAAGATAAGTAACTGAAAAATAATGTCAGGGTTGGCTAAAAAAAAATTGGACAGGCAAAGAAGATATGCATACCTTAAAATCAAAGGCAACATTAGGTGAACAAGTTACAATATCGACACTACCCTTAGGAGGGGAGCTGAGAATAAACACAAGTAAAAAGAATGTTCTGACATTAAAAGATTCAGCAAAATTTGTATTGAATGAATGATGGGAGTGCAACAAGAAGACTCTTACCACCGAACCACGAATGCGTGCGCATTCATCCTGCAGAAACAAAACCATATAATCCTGTAACAGGAATGCGTGCGCATTGATAGGCAATGCGTACACATTCAACGCTACTATGCCCTAAAAAGACGATTTTCTGCACTTAACGATTCCTAACCCCAAACCAAACATGTTTACCATCAAAAACTCAGAAAAACAACAAGGAAACATGTTCAACATATGTCATAGCTTAACACAGACAACAACTACACATACAGATGATTTCTAATCACCAATCTATTCCAAGACTCAACCTCAACATAATACCACTATAATTATTCATTAGGAAGAGCCTCTTACCTTAATTTCCAGCAAAACAGCAAGAAAAACGCCAAACAACCGCAACAATTGTTGATCCTCAAACCCAAAACCTATTTGATCAACAACAAACCCTAAAATCATATTTCCTTTCAAAAACCGAACTGAAAAAGTGTATGAAACAGAAGATTACCTGGATTAGCTGCTCTGAAACTATTTTTAGATTAATCTATGCTTCAAGACGATCGTTTCGACTACTCATGGCTGTAAAACAGAGCTACGGATTAAAAGATACGAATTTCTGAAGAATCGAACTCAACGGTTACCAAAAACTAGGGCTAAACTGAAAACTTACGAAATTAGGATATGTTATTTTCAAAATTTACGTCTCCTCGCGCTGATCACTTTTCTCTCCTGCGGCATCTTGAACAGATGAACGGATTGATCACACGGTTGAAGTTTACGTTCTCCATTTTCAGAATTTTCTTCTGCGTTGGTTTCTTCATTGCTGCCGCCCTCTTCTTTATTTTATTTTTTTTTCAGAATTTGCTTGGTGTGTGATATGAGGGGAATTAGAGAATTATTTATACGACAAATAATTATTATTTTCCTTAAAAATAATATCCCATAATCTTTTAATTAAATCATTTTTAATTAAATAAAAGAACAAATAATAATTAGGTCGTAGTGATTAACCCCAATTACTATTTTACCCTTTATGAAAAGTCGGGGTGTTACATTCCTTCCCCCTTAAGAGGAGTTTCGTCCTCGAAACTCGAATGTAACTGGTTGTACTTGGACTCTGGACTTTGCGAAGCGTTTCATCTTCTAACTCTTACAGTCTTCTTCTGCTTCCATCTTCCCAACTCTTCTACTTGTCTTGAGGCAATTTGAGGTTGCGACGATCCAATTCAATCTCCTCGTTGACTTGCTGTATCAAATCTGGTCTTGCTGTATCAAATCTGGTCTTTCTTCTCCTTCTCTTTTATTTTCTTCTCTCTTTCCTCTATTTTTTCTTCTTCTCTCTTTCCTCTCTTTTTTCTTCGTCCCTCGGCAGCAAGGAAATAATGGGGAGAGAAAGTGAAATGAATAGGGTTTGGGTTAAAAAGGGGTATTTATAAAGGATGGTAAAATTAATCATGTTTTGCCCTTATTAAAAGTACACATTTAAAATACCGTAAATATCCTTTAACAATTTTATTGACAATATTCATTTAATAAAAACATAACCCAATAAAATTATCGGGACAATTAAAAATATAAAAAGACTTTTATACCCTTTACGAAGATACCGGCTGATATCACATTTGGTATGATCTCATACGATTCTAATTTAGCAACTTTGGTCTCGGCGGTTGAAATAAGGGGGACTAGGGTTTGGGTTAGTGCAGAGAGCTTATGTCGCCATTTCCTAGATTGTTTAACCTTAATTGCAAGGGATAAAATCGTTGGAAGTGACTGAGGGTGATTATTATATGGTGTATTTGTTTGTTTGGAGCACAACCATGAACAATGTTTGGAAAGATTGGACATTTCGAAAGCAACTTTAAAATTGTCAGAAAAGAATGTTGAGTTTAATGAGTTAAATGGGATCAAATTCAACAACATAACATTTTAAATTCCGGAATGTTAACAATTGTAAATAAGATTTTTCTTGACATTCATCGTCTTAATGGTACAATTTATAATATAAGTTATGGCTTTCGGTCCATACTACCCAGCAATAAAATAGTTACAATATTTCCCATAAATAACAATATATATCGTAATGCCTTCCTCAAGGTGGAGCGTAGAGATCTCGAACGCCCAACTTGTGCAGTAAGAACTCGAAATGTTGTCGTCCCAAAGCTTTGGTAAAAACCGTCAATTGAGTTTTCGTAGGAACATAGGAGGGAATAATAAAACCATCCGTGATAGCATCATGCACAAAATGACAATCGCCCTCAATATGTTTGATTATTTTATAGTGGGGTAGTTTCAAGGACGGAGCTTACTTAGGGGCTAAGGGGGGCTAAGCCCACCCAACCCTTTTTTTTTTTTTTTTTTTTTTTTTTTTCTTTTCTATATAGTATGTATGTCTAGCCACTAACTCATCAACCTACTAGATAATTAGCCTTACAGTCCACCTAACATGAGCCACAAAAAGTATATGTTACAACAACAAAATATACGATTCCAATGACATCACACATTTATTTCCGACCCCACCATCATTTCAAACACTCAAAACATTACTTCAAGCACCACGATTCTTTTTTATGAAAATAACGTGAGTGGTACCTGACGTTTAAAAAAATAGCGTCAGTGATGATAGTGACGTTATAGTTACAGAAATGTCAAATGTGAGTAACATCATATCCAATGAATTGACACCGGAGTTAACGTTTGTATTGTGTTGCGGGAAGTAAAAAAATACTTCGTAAAGCATAAATAAATTTGTCGTTTACAGAAAATTATGTCGTATAAATAACATTGAAATTAAATAAAATTCTCAGCCCACCCGACGGAAAATTCATGGCTCCGTCCTTGGGTAGTTTGGACATTATAATAGAAGTTAGGGCTTCCCCTTCTATCTATAATGTCCAAAATACCCCGCTATAAAATAATTACAATACATCCCATAAATAAAAATATATATCGTAATACGGAAGGAGGACCTGAATATATTCCATTTAGTCAAAGGAATTGTCGAAATTATTCGTCAAATGCTCGGTGTGTTAATGGCTTGTGGAATTGGACGCTGAAGATATGAAAAGTTATTAAAATTGAAGAAATACTGAAACTGAATCGAAAAGAGGAAGAACTAAGTTAGGGTTTGGTGAAAAGGGAGAACCGAACAAGACAGAGAGAAAACAACTCTCTGTTCTATTTTTTTATTATTTCTTTTTCTCAAAAGTTTCATTTACAGAAAAACCTTCATATATTTACAACCAAATATGAAAAAGGAAAAACGGAATATTCTGTAAACAAACAGAATATTCCCAAAACCAAAACGGAATATTCCATAAGCAAGCAGAATATTCCCAAAACCATATATGTAACACCCCCCCTTTAAGCTGGGGATACAAGATGGTGAACAAGACTGAAATGTGAAAGTAAAAAATTGAAGGTAGGGGCATCTAATGCCTTAGTAAAAACATCTGCCAATTGTTGGACTGTAGAGATGGGCAGCAACTTGATATAACCAGCTTGGACTTTCTCACTGACAAGGTGGCAATCAATCTCCAAGTGTTTCGATCTTTCATGGCAAACCGGGTTGTGTGCAATGTGTCTTGCACTTTGGTTATCACAAAATAAACTAGTGGGAATGCCTTCAAATACTTGTAAATCCTGTAAAAGGAATTGTAGCCACAAGACTTCACAAGTAGCTTGGGCAAGAGCCCGATATTCTACTTCAACAGAGCTCCTTGCCACAGTAGTCTGCTTCTTGGCTTTCCAAGCAATCACAGAACTTCCCAAGAACATAACATAACCAGAGACTGAATGTCTAGTGATGGTACAACCTGCCCAGTCAGAGTCAACATAGGCTGAGAGTGTAAGATTAGATTCAGCTGCATAAAAGAGGCTGTAGTGCAAAGTTTTCTTGATGTATCTAAGCACCCGATGTGCAGTCTTCATATGAGCAACTGTAGGAACATCTAAGAATTGAGATAATTGTTGTACAACAAAGCATAGGTCTGGTCTTGTTATAGTCAGATACAACAGCTTGCCCACCAAGCTTCTATATTTAGTGTTATCTGTCAGGAGTTCAGAATCTCCAGGATGCAAGACTGTTTTTGTTGCCAAAGGTGTATCTGCCGGCTTGGCAGCTAGGAAACCAAAAAACTCCAATAGTTTTGTAGCATACTGTCTTTGAGAGATTGTGATTCCTGCTGCTGTTCTGTGAAACTCTATACCAAGGAAATAGTGTAAATCCTCTAATTCCTTGATCTGGAAAGTACTATGCAAGAAACCTTTCACTTGATTAATCTCATCCAAGTCTGAACTAGCTATAAGAATGTCATCTACATAAACAACCAATGCCATGAAATTGTTTCCTGCCCCTCTAGTGAAAAGGCTATAATCATGTACTGATTGCTTAAAACCTTGGCTCAATAAGGATGAGGTGAGTTTATGATTCCACTGCCTACTTGCCTGTTTCAGGCCATAAATGGATTTTTTTAACCAACACACTTGACTCTTGTTGTTGAGTTCATACCCAGGAGGTACCTTCATGTACACCTCCTCCTCCAAGTCTCGATGGAGAAAAGCATTATTAATGTCAAGTTGTTTTAGAAACCATCCTTTCACAGCAGCTATGGCTATGAGCAATCTAATGGTGCTGTTTTTTGCTATAGGGGAAAAGGTTTCCTCATAGTCAATGCCATGAGTCTGAGTATAGCCCTTGGCTACTAACCATGCCTTGTATCTCTCAACAGTCCTATCTGGTTTGTATTTCACCTTGAACACCCATTTACAGCCTATGGGGTGCTTTCCTGCAGGCAGATCCACTAAATCCCAAGTTTGAGTCTGTTCTAAAGCTATGATCTCCTTGTTCATGGCTTCCCTCCACTGGGGAAATTGGATAGCCTGGTTATAAGTGGATGGTTCTGAAATTAAGAAAGGTGACTCAGAATCTGTGGATGAGGGAAGAGAATGTGAAGATTTTTTTAAAGTCTGGGCACATAGATAATCATGTAAATAGGTAGGCACTTGTTTGGCTCTAAGGGATCTGCGCACTGTGGGAATTTCAGGGACATGAACAGAATCTGGAGATGTGAAAATAGAGGTAGTGGAAGAATCTGAGTTGGTGTCAGTTCTTGGGCTGATAGGTTGATTGGAATACTCTGGTTCATGAGATATATGGTGAGAATGAGTTTCAACTGGTGTAGCAGAATAAGGTTCAGAACCAGGGGAGGGAACATGTAAGGAAACCATTTCAGAAAATTGTGTAGGTCCCTTCCTAAAGGAATCATGAAAAGGAAAGTAGGCTTCATGGAAAATCACATCCCTAGAAATAAAAATCTCTCTTGTGGTAAAGTCTAGTAGTATGTACCCTTTTGTGATTTTGGAATTACCCAGATAAACACTTAGTCTACTCCTAGGGTCAAACTTAGATCTATGCTCATGTAAAGTGTAGGCATAGACCAAACACCCAAAGACTTTGAACTGTGTGTAGTCAAGTTTGGCATGATATAACCTGTTGTAAGGTGTATCCCCCCTTAGTATAGGTGAATATAGACTATTGATTAAGTCAGTGGCATGGATAAGGCAGTATCCCCAGAGAGACATGGGTAGGTTAGCCTAAAATTTAAGGGCTCTAGCTACATTAAGCGAGTGCTGGTGTTTTCTCTCTACAACACCATTTTGCTGTGGTGTCTCTACACAGCTCGTCTGATGTACTATCCCTTTTTGATTATAATATTCTTTTAAGTCGAATTCCTTTCCATTATCTGACCTAATGATCTGGACCTTTTTTTTTAAATTGTGTGTTCACATACTCACAAAATCCTTGAATTAAATTTTGTACCTCACCCTTTGACTTCAAAAGATAAATCCAGGTGAATCTGGAAAAATCATCAATGACAGTAAGGAAATACTTGTGTCCATAGATGGTGGATGTCCTATATGGTCCCCATATGTCCATATGCACAAGCTCAAATAAGCACCGAGCACTAGACCCTCTCAAAGGAAAAGACATTCTTTTCTGCTTGGCTAATGGCCATATGTGACAGACATCTTTATTACATTGAGTGCTACTAAAAACATCTATGGGCAGCTTTGCCAAAACACCTTTAGATAGGTGTCGTAACCTAAAATGCCAAAGCATACTAGAATGAATCACCTCAGCTGCAGTACTGCAAACCTTGCTACCAGAATTCATAGGAGAATCTTCAATAGACAGAAGATAAAGCCCTTTCAGCAAGTTAGCTGCTCCAATCTTCCTCCCATTCCTCATATCCTGAATGATACAAGTATCAGCCTCAAATTTAACTGAGATACTACCACCCTTAGTGAGACATCCAACAGATATGAGATTAAAAGTAAAGGATGGAATGCATAGCACATGTTCCAGAATCATCCTTTCTCTTAGTTTCACTGTTCCTATGTGACTCACAATAGCCTCATTTCCATTTGGCAACCCCACTATAATACCTTTTACTGACTTAGATCACACATATATGCAACAGAACAGACTATGTGATCTGTTGCCCCCAAATCTACTATCTAACAAGTTGTGGAGTCTGTATGTACCTGTACACTCAGTGATGGGATTGAAAGCTCCTGCTGCAGTCAATGAGGTCATCTGATTGACCATAGGTGCCTTGCCATTTGATCCACTCGGTCTAGCAATCTGATATCCCTGTATCATCTTGAGAATTTCTTGGTACTGCTCCTTGGTGAAGCTTGCAGCACACAGAGAGCTTGCAGCACCTTTCTCTGTGTCTTGATGTTCTGAATCCCTAGTGTCTCCACCATTTGTGTTTGAACCTTCCAATTCACTCTACGTTTGGACTTGAACCTGGTGGGAATCCATGCTTTCTATATCATGTCTCACTAGTATGACCATGAAACCCACAGTGTGTGCATGAGCCTTTTTCCCTTGTGTCTGGCCACTATTATATACTTTTCCTCCTTTGTTGTCACCATGGACACTATGAGGCCTGTCCTGCATCCTATTTGCAAGAGCCATAGGTGCATTATTGTTGTTCCTTGCATATACTAACTGCCTTTCCATTTTATTTGCCATACCAAACACTGCCTTGATATGTGGCATAGGTGTCATGATCATTACTTGATTACTCACTTGTGAATACTCATCTCTTAGACCTTTGAGAAATCTGATCACATGTTTAGTCTCAAAGTAGTCCATAAAAACCTTAATATTAGCCTTACAATTGCATCCTGGTGCGCAATTGCACTTTGGAATTGGCCTTAGAATACAAATCTCATCCCAAATCACCTTCATCTTCGTGTAGTATTCAGTAATAGAGAAGTTACCTGGCTTTAGGTTATTTAACTCCTCCAATAAGTCGGACAGATGATAAGAATCCAGGTTTGAGAATCGATCCTTCAGATCCTCCCAAACTTCCCGTGATGTGTTGATCCAGAGTATACTTCGAGAAATCGTACTGTGCACAGAGTTCAGAATCCACGATGTGGCCATGGTATTGCACTGATTCCAAGCCGCAAAATTCCTATCTTCCTCGTTTGGCCTAGGAATCATTCCATCGATGAATCCTATTTTATTTTTAGCAATTAGTGCCATCCGCATCGATCGACTCCAAGCATGATAGTCGTTTCCTTCCAAAATCGGATGAACTAGGGTTTGAACAGAGTTTTCATTCGGGTGAATATAAAAAGGACTAGAAACCGGAATAACTTCCAAATTTGCCATAGAAAAAAAACTTCGATAACAGCAGAAACGTTTGGATTAAAGCTCTGATACGATGAAGAAATACTGAAACCGAATCGAAAAGAGGAAGAACAAAGTTAGGGTTTGGTGAAAAGGGAGAACCGAACAAGACAGAGAGAAAACAACTCTTTGTTCTATTTTTTTATTATTTCTTTTCCTCAAAAGTTTCATTTACAGAAAAACCTTTATATATTTACAACCAAATAATGAAAAAGGAAAAACGGAATATTCTGTAAACAAACAGAATATTCCCAAAACCAAAACGGAATATTCCATAAGCAAGCAGAATATTCCCAAAACCATATATGTAACAAAAATGAAGATGGATAATGGAGATGATTTTGAAGAAAAGGGTTGTCCATTTTTAGAAACCGGCATTCACTCTGACAATGCCCTGGCTTTCCACAGTTGAAATAACTACTATTGAACTTCTTCACTTTCATTTTGTCCCATAAACCATCATTAGGCCGCTTTCGCTTCTAGCCTTTGTTGCTCGATCACCTCAATCAGGTTAGGATTGGATTGCCTGATCTGGACACCTTTTTCAGGCCCCTTCATATGCTCTCCAATGCGCAAATGTATAGCCAGCTCTTCCTATGTCATCTCCTTCTGCTGGTGTATCAAGAGTTCTTGAAATCATGCCATGAAGGTGGAAGCATCCAAACGGCCACAACAACATGAAACGATTCACATATGACCATCTTCTCTTCAAGGCTCTCACATATGATCGCTTGCAGTTCCTTAATCAGTCTAACCACAGTCCTAGAGTCTACCATCTGTAGTCCGTGAACTACACCACAACAAACTTCTTGGAACCAACTTCCTCGGTTGTATACTTTTTCTCCAAGGCATGCAACAACGACATAGAGTCTTCTTTGAACAATACACCCCATAAAAGGAGATCTCCAAGAAGATGGGGACGTAATTCTTGCACAAAAATTCAGAGTGCTTTCATGCATCCAATGCAGAAATCAAAGCATGGTTATTTTCTCTTTCTTTCATAAAAGGAGGATCCACAGTCAGAATCCAAGCCAAGCCAAGAGTGGTCAGATTATGTTGCCATGCATAGTAGAGGTATTCCTTCGTGTAGTTACATCCATTTATATGTACACAGGAGATCGACAAACAAAGTCAGTTTCGACCACCAAACATCTATTGTAACAGTTCGGAAAAAACCAATCTATAAATCGAAACTCACCCTGAGACGGTTTTAAGTGTGGATTGTTTGGCCATATTATAATAATTATCACATTTAAAACCCGTGATATTATAGTTGTTATCAACTTAAAAGCCGTAATCTATTATAATTTTGTGAGAGCAACATGCAATAAAAGTGTTTTTTTTCAAAAACAATATATAAGCACACATATTTTTTGTCTTTGTTGGGACTCGAACCGGATACTCGGAGGTATTCCTTCGTGTAGTTACATCCATTTATATGTACACAGGAGATCGACAAACAAAGTCAGTTCGTTCTCAAATGAACTTAAAATAAAGGAGTAGAAGTAGAGATCAGATTGGTCTCAACCAAACTTAAACAACGTCTAATAACAGATTGGTAATATTGACATAACAGTTCGGAAAAAACCAATCTATAAATCGAAACTGGAAAAGCAATTGTGCAAAAGAAACGATTGATAGCACAAAAACAACGGTTCTACAGAGCGTGTCGATTATAATACAATTAAAACAAATCAGGATTGTCTTGAGCTTGTTGAGGTTATGACATGTGTGAAGTTTTTACAATACGTGTAAACACGGAATCAATCAAGTAATTAATGACATAAATAACGAAAAAACGTGTCATTACCACAAAAATAAAATTCAGAAATTCTTATAATTAAAAAAGATTCATCAAAGATTTTTTCTTAACAAGTATAACAGAATTGGTATAGTAGAAACTATGTGATACATAATTGGTGTACAATAAAATAAAAGTACGATGCAGAAAACATGAAAATAAATCAAATCAAGACGAGTGTATTCACTCTATCCTTAAGATGATATTGCTCTGATCATGTGTCCACGGTTATAGTAATTGGCTTCCAAAATACAATGGTTTACGTGTCCAGTTTAGTGTCACTTGAAAATCCCAAACTCCGGCGAACTACTAGATGCTCCGACTTCTCTTCGACGTGACTCAATAATGATGTATACAGAATGTTGTAAAGGAAAAGACGAGAAGATTTTATTATCTAATTCCCGGTCATTGGAATTGTTTATATAGCGGAGAATAAGAGTTTAATTAAGGTTGCTTAATTAATTAAGCCGCTTTAATTAAACGTGTTATCTTGTTCCCCTAGACAAGAAAACCAAAATTATTATGTTGGCTTAACCGACGAATAATTGGACGAAAATTCAAAGTATATACATTCGGGGATAATAGTTTATTTTATAAGGGAAATTAGGGATAAGGACACAATCTGAAATATTATTAAGCAACAGGACAACTACATATTTTTTATAGGGAGAAGGACAACTGCATAATTTTTATAGCGAGAAGGACAAACAGTGAATCCCGAAAATCAGTGAATCTCCTTAGTGAATCCCGAAATCAGTGAATTTCGACAGTGAATTTTGACAGTGAATCCCGAAAATCAGTGAATCCCGACAATGAATTTTGAAAATTAGTGAATTTTGTGATGAATTTCGGCGGTGAATTTAAAATGATGAATTTGAACACAAGTGAATTTCGATAGTGGATAAATAGTTTTGTCCTTTATGCAAAAGTTTTAAAAAACTGTCCTTCTACTTAATTGATGAAATATTTTTGTCCTTCTCCCTCATTCCCCCTATTTTATATCTCTATTTTTAATTTTTTTACAAGCGTAAGCCCGTCAAATTACTCGGTAGGATGAACAATTTGGCATTCTGGACGGGATATATTGTCATGAGGCTGAGTTATTTTTTATTGAGTCCGGACTAAAATAGCACGTCCTGAGCAAATTTTCTCACTCGGACGGGCTAAAAATTCTCATCCTGCAATTTTTTTAAATTGTCCGATGTTTTATTTATTTATTCTGAGGCCGAATTATATTTTGATTCAATTACGAATCTTCGTCCGACCGATCTTCGTCCACATCGTCCTGATTGAAAAAAAAACCATCGTCGGTCATCTGCAAAACCCTTTCTCCTCCGACGAATTCTTGTCCCTACCAAACCGCCGGCGTCATCAAATCTGGAGTGGTGTATTGATTAAGGTAACAAATTCAACATTCTTATTTTTTTTCTTCGATTTTATTGATGTATTTTTGTTTTGCAGGGTAGTTGTATTAAATTTTGAGAGGTATCATAATTCAAAGTGTATCGTATTTCATTGATTCAACTGAATGGAGATAGTACAAGTACATACAGGGTTCCGTGACTTGGTCAACAAGTCACTATAAGATAAATATGATAAAAGGATATTGAAAGTAAATAATAATAATATTCAAACTAGATTATCCTCGATACACCCCCGCAATCACGTGGTAAGTGGCTGAATACGGAGATTGAACTTTAAACTAGCAAAATGACGCTGAGCCAACGGTTTGGTGAGGACATCGGCTCTTGATCCCTTGAGGAGATAAAAGAGATGCCGAGTTTGAGAGCAGCAACTAATTTGCGAACATGGTGGAAGTCGATCTCGATGTGCTTCGTGCGGGCATGAAACACCGGATTGTGAGCAAGATAGGTGGCGGCAACATTATCACACCTAAGAGTAGGTGGGGAAGACAACGAAACCAACATCTCACGAAGAAGACTGCAAAGCCACTGGAGTTCGGCGGCGGTGTTGAAAAGAGTCTTGTACTCAGTCTCACTGCTACTCTTTGAAACCGTCAAGTACTACGCCAACTAATGAGATTAGCACCGAGGAAGACACAATATGCTCCAACAGAATGGCGATTATCACTATCAACGGCCCAATCAGAATTAGAATAAGCCCTAAGAGAAAAAGAGGACCGTCAGGAGAAAAGAGACCATCGGATGTAGTGTGCTTAAGATACCGAAGAATACGTTTCACGGCAACCCAGCGAGCTTCTGTAGGCAAATGCATGTACTTACTAACCTTGTGGATGGCGAAGGAAATATCAGACCGAGTGAAACTGAGATACTGTAGACCGCTAACAATAGTGCGGTAAAGAGACGTCAAGTGTAAGACGGGTAGAGGCCGACATAGGTGTCTGACAAGGCTTGACCTTGTCCAGAGAGGCACGCTGCAGAAGCTGAAAGATATATTTGTGCTGGGTGAGAAATAGCCCATCGGAGGTAGGAAGCAGCTCAACACCAAGGAAATAGAACAGAGAACCAAATGTCCTTAACCGGAAAATGTTGACCAAGATAAGTAATAACCTGTTCAACTAGAGAAGATGACGAGCCAGTAATAATAATATCATCCACATAAATTAGACAGAATATAAACACGTGCACCAGCACAAGAATAAATATATAAGGAGGTGTCGGCTTTGGAGCCGAAAAAACCAAACTGAGTCAAGACATCGGTGAAGTGAGAGGACCAAGCACTGGGAGCCTGACGAAGGCCATAAAGGCTACGGCAAAGATGACAAACATAATCTAGATAATCAAGGTGAACAAATCTTTGTGGTTGCTGCATATAAACAGGCTCAGATAAATGTCCATGGAGGAAAGCATTTTGAATATCAACATGTCGAAGAGACCAACCCTGCGAAATGGCAAGAGACAGATGAAGACGAAAAGTGACCAGTTTGACGACCAGACTAAATGTGTCAGTGAAATCAACCCCTTGGGCCTGCTGAAAACCTTTGGCCACAAGGTGAGCCTTGTGATGCTCAAAACGGCCATCTGCATGATGTTTAGTACGATAAACCCATTTGTTTCCAACAATATTCATATGAGGATGCGGAGGCACAAAATCCCATGTATGGTTGTGCAACAACGCGTCAATTTCCTCTCTTATAGTATTACGCCAATTGGGGTGTTTTGAAGCTTCAGTATAGGATGTAGGGTCCAGGGAGTCGATAGAAGCAACAAGGGCTTTAGGAAGCGGATAACGGATGAAGTCAGTCCGGGAGATAGGTTTTAGAGAATTGGTTTTGGTTCGAGTAACCATGGTATGAGTGGGAGTAGGTTGGTCAGGAGGCGAAGCTGGTGAGGCCAAGGCCGAAGTGGACGTATGAGAGGTGGGTGGTGAAGGCGCGGGAGGGGAAGCCACAGGGGTTGGTGACCGGGGTGGAGGTGGCCAAAAGGGGAGGTGGATTTTGTGGAGGTGCAAGCAGGAAGACAGGAAGCGGTACAGTGAGATTATCAAGTGTGGGTTTGGAGGGAGAAGGCGTATAGGGGAAGACGGATTCATCGAACACAACATGGCAAGCAACATAGATACGGCCAGAGGCAAGGTCGAGACATTTATAACCATGGTGGGAAGGACTATAGCCGAATAAGATGCAATTTTCGGAGAGGATATGAGTCTTGTGATGGTTGTAAGGACGGAGATATGGCCAGCACACACACCTAAAGACCCGAAGGAAAGTATAGTCCGGAGGCCGATGGTGGACCATTTCGTAGGGAGAGTTATCATTAAGAACTTTGGTAGGAAGACAGTTGTTAATGTAAGTGGATGTGATAAAGACATCCTCCCAATAAGGAAGCGGAAGATTAGACTAGGCAAGAAGGGAGAGGCCGGCTTCAACAATTTGGTGGCGGCGGCGCTCAATGGCACAAACTTGTTCGTGGGTGTGGGGACGTATGCCAAGAGTGGTGAGAAGAGTGAAAACACGAAGATACTCACCACCCCAATCAGTTTGGATGGATTTTAGTTTGGTATTAAATTGACATTTAATCATAGCAAAAAAAGTCAGGAAAGATAGTTGCAATATCAGATTTATTTATCATGGGATAAAGCGATAGGTGTTTTGTGAAGTCATCCAGAAAACTGACATAATAACGGGAACCATAAATGGAGGGCTCAACACAAGGGCCCCAAACATTGGAGTAAATCAGGTCCAATGGAGCAGTGGAGGTAAACTCAGAGGTGTAGAGCAGGAATCGGTGACTCTTAGCTAACTGACATGGGGCACACATAACATGGGGTGTTTTAGTAGGAGTAAAGGTAGGAAGACTTTTTAGGGCTTGACGGAGCATAGAGTAAGAGCAATGACCGAGGCGCTGATGCTACGTGGTGGAGGAGGTGAGGGTGGAGGTAAGAGCTTGAGCAAGAGTAGGGGGTTGGTGGAGCGGAGTGGAGAAGTGATAAAGTCCATCCTTAACAAATCCTCTAAGATGGGCGTGACCGGAGTATTCTTTTACAAGAAAGTAGGACCCATGAAATTCAAAATACACGAAATTTTCAGAGGCAAATCTATGCACAGATAATAGGTTTCTGGTGATAGAGGGGGTAACAAGAATATTAGATTAATAAAATGGCGAGAAGGGAATTCTGAGAGGAAGAGCCATGATGAGTAATGAATAAACATGTACCGTCACCTACATGCATTTTGTCGGGCCCAGCATAAGGTGCAGATGATAGGTTGAGATTTCAAACATCATGGGTGAGATGGTGAGTGGTCCCGGTATCCGCAATCCAATTAAAGCCGGGGTGGGCGGACGTCGCATATGCTTGAGGAGGGGGAGCGTTGATATCGCAAGGGGCAGGCTGGTGCGGTATGGCCGGTGGTAGCACAGATCTGGCACATAGAGGGTTGTCGACCATTAGAGAAGCTGGAGCTAGTGTAGGGGACGAGGGTTTTTACGATCACAGCCTCGCCCCCGGCATCGAGAAAAATCCGAACCATGGCTATTATGCGGAGAAGTACAGTAGCTGAGACTGTTACATTGAACTGCCGTTCCTTTTAATTAATATATATATATATATATATCTTCCTATACTAATAAGAAGAGAAAAGTTGTCTTTTATTGACACTTGTTTTTTTTTATTGGTTCCCCCCTTTTTTACTGTTCATCGGCCCAAAAATCTGGCCCAATCTCTTTTTTTTTTTTTTTTTTTTTGTTCATTGGTTAGTGACCGGCGAGAAAAAATTTTTTTGAGGTGAAGAGTTTGAGTTAAATTGTTCCATTTTAGAGGACTCAATTGTATTTTTAATCTACACATTAGCTTTAATTTATTCTTAATCTTATTATGTGTGTTGTGCTTAAGATGTATCCGATTCTAATTTAATTACATATTATTTTGCTTTCCATCGAGATCTCTTTTTTTTTTTTTGTCTTATCCTAATACGATCTGATGGCGTGATATTTCAATATACTATAGTTTGTTTGTGTGTGTGTTCTTTTCTTTTTTGCGTATATATATTTTACATTGTGTGTCTATGCGGTTTTTAGGGGCATCGTTTTTGGGGTGCTACGTATTGATTATTTTTTCCGTCTTCGTTTTTACTTCTATATATTGTGTGTGTCGGTTTTTCTTTGGTCAATGGTTTTAGTAGTGTCGAAATGTGTCGATTTTTTGTGTCGTGGAGTGTTGATAGTGTGTTAGATTTTAATTAAAATTTTAATTAATATTCATTTGATCAACCGACAACCGTTGGATATGGCGTCGGGGTGTATCAAAGCGTGTCGTGTCGTGTTTGGGTAGAACACGTGTTGTTGTAGATAATGTCGAAGATAGCTTCATTTTTTCGGTTAAAATTGATTTAAGTAGAAATTGAAAAAAAAATTATTCGGTAGTGTCGAAAAGTATCCATACGATGTCCGGAGATGTCGAAGATGTGTCGGATATTCATTTCATACGCACTTATATTATTCTTCTATGAACATGTTTTGATGCCACCCTAAAAGGTGTGAGGGTGGGTTAGGTTAGGAGGTGGTGGGAAGGCGGGGGTATAGTAAGATGGGTGGTGGGAAGGGTAGGGTATAGTAAGATGGGTTGTGGGCACGGTAGGGTAGGGAGTTGTAGGGTAGAGTAGGATGGGGTGGTGGGTAGGGTAAGGTAGGGTGGGATAGATAAAATAAGGTGTAATAGGCTTAGCTAGGATAGTGAATTAATATGTAGGTTGGGAGGTAGGTTAAGGTTTGTAGGTAGGTAGAGAGGTAGGGTGCGGTAGGGTGTGCTGATGTAGGTGAGGCGAGGTATGAGATGTAATGCGGTGATGTATGGTAGGGTAGGATGGTATGGTTAGATGATGTGGCGTAAGTTAAGTAAAGTTTGGTAGGTTGAATAAAGTACGTAATATAGGGTAGTGTGGTAAGATAATATGTGGTAAGATAATGTGGTGTAGGGCATGGTGATGTAGGATTGGATAGGTGAGTGTTAAAAAATGTTGGGATAGGGGGTTGGGGTGGTGGGAAGGGTAGGGTATAGTAAGATGGGTGGTGGGCACGGTAGGGTAGGGAGTTGTAGGGTAGAGTAGGATGGGGTGGTGGGTAGGGTAAGGTAGGGTGGGATGAGATAAAATAGGGTGTAATAGGCTTTGCTAGGATAGTGAATTAATATGTAGGTTGACAGGTAGGTTAAAGTTTGTAGGTATGTAGAGAGGTAGGGTGCGGTAGAGTGTGCTAATGTAGGTGAGGCGAGGTATGAGATGTAATGCGGTGATGTATGGTAGGGTAGGATGGTATGGTTGGATGATGTGGCGTGAGTTAAGTAAAGTTTGGTAGGTTGAATAAAGTACGTAATATAGGGTAGTGTGGTAAGATAATATGTGGTAAGATAATGTGGTGTAGGGCATGGTGAGGTAGGATTGGATAGGTGAGTGTTAAAAAATCTTTGGGATAGGGTGCGGTTGGGTGATTGATAATGTGTGTAGTAGATAAGAAAGAGTGTGTTGACTAGAGTAGAGTTGTGTGGTAGGTTGTGGTATCCAGAAAGGAAATCGGCGTAAAATGTTTTATTTTTCATTGTTGCGCTTTAAAATTGCGTTACGAGCAGTTCGTTATATGCTACATTTCTTCGTATTTAATATCGTCAAAATAAGTTAAAAACTTATAGCGTGGGTATAAAGTGCGTTGCATGGAGTCCGTTTTTCACTAGTATATATATTAACGGCTGATGTTAAAACCCAATATGCTTTTTTTTTTTTTTTTTTTTTTTTTTGGGGTTGCTTTAGGAAAAAAAAATAAAAATAAAAATAAAACCTAATCAATGAGAAAGAAAGCGGCGGAAAAGTAGAAGAAACAAAACTATCGTGAAGACGAGAAGCGCAAGTCCATGGATACGATGCTCTGTTACGCAAGTAGAGAAATTGAACTAAACAGATGATAATAATGCTCCCAATCCTTTTCTTTTGTTTTTGTTTTTGTTTTTGCTTTTGAGGCGTATATTGCTCCCAGTCCTAGTTGCAACTTTTGTTTCTAGCACAATGGTGGCTTAGATGCGGCCATGCATGGATACCGGAGGAAAGAGGAGTAGAATTACATGAGAAGAGGCCTCACCGGAGCGGAGAAGATGTAATATCCCGAATTTTGGGAAAAGACAGACGTGTCAATTTGTAAAGTTCGGTATATTGTATTTATTTAATTATGGATTTTATGTATGATTTAAATATAAGAAAAAGAAAAGAGAAGGGGGTCAAATTGGAATTAAGCATAATTAAGGGGGCTCGTTGGTAACTAACGGGAGCTATTTTTGGGGAAAATAACCTCTCCTCTACTTAGTGGAATTCTGGGAAGTTGCCAATATGGTAATCAGAAAAATTTACGTTCAAATCTCAAGACAATGTTGAGAGCAAACCAAAAGGGCAAATAGACTTCCTTCGATTTCTCACAAGTTATTCAGCGGTTGAGAACCGTTTGAAGATTGAGAATCGTGGGAAAGAGGATCGTTTTGATAGCAAAAGTTGAGTTTTAAAGGTAATGGTTTTAGCCCTAAGTATGGTTTTTCAAGGATTGATCAATCTTCAAGGCTCTAGTTGGTTTGATTCGTAGTTCTTGTAGTTTAGAAGCTTTTGATCATCAATTGATTCATGTTTAATTGTGATCAAATAAGTTCGTTGTTGAAGTCTTCACAAGTGCTGTAGATTTCTGAAGGTTTTGGTTTGGATTTGCTTTAAACAAGTAAGAGGCTCTTCCTAAAGTTTAAATAAGGTTCTATGATGTAAGGCGAGTATTGTGTTGAATTCTTGGTTAGAAATCATGTTCTAAGTTGTAGTTAAAGTATTAGATGTTGTGGTATGTGAAAGATGTGATTTTCTGCTATTTTGCTGTGTTTATTGGTGATAACCTTGTTTGGAATCGAGTGGGGATCGTTTAGATGCATAAAACTGCGTTTTTGGGTGTTTTACGGCAGTGCGGGCGCACGGAGTCGAGCGTCCGTTTTGCATTCGAGAGACTTGGTGCGGGTGCACGAGACTCGATCTTGAGCACACCGAGCTTACAATCGAATTTAACGTTGAGCCTCGGTCTGCGGCGCATCGGGTCCAGTCTTTGGCGCGCCTTAGAAAGGTGTTTCGGTTTGATCGATTTTGAACCCGAGTCTAGTTTTAAATGTTGTTTCTTGATCTAATAACATTATATGAACATGAATAAGTCTCGATTAAGCTTCCGATGCGTTTAGTTCTGGCACCGGATGTACTCTTCCATAGAGTTGAAATTCGGGACCATCGGAAGAGTATGAGTGGCTTGTGCCTTGAGGAATTTACATTCCTCAATGTCTGTGTATGTGCTAGGCCTTGTCCGTGTCTAGTGGTCTAGGAAAGAGAGTAGTAGATGTGAGGGAGCTTATTTGAAAATACTTAGGTGGCTAGTTAACAATTAATAATAAACATACTTGTGTAGTAAAAAGATTAAACATCAATCCATTCTTGGTAAGGCACAAGTCTATATCGCGATATGTGGGCGTTCAGATAAAGTGGATAACTTCGTAAGTCTTTGGACCCTAAGTACGGAGGAATACAACCCCGTAAGTCTGAGACCCTACGTACGGAGGGACTCCGCCGAGCGTGTACACTATCGGGCTTTCCCCCGTGGATATTGGTGTGATCCGTCAATGTTGTACACAGATACTTTGTGGCGAGTAGTACCATGCGTAGTGCCCTTGAATGATGATGTAACAAAGATAATCTAAGCTAAAAACCAATAGTCATAACATGTTGATGAGCATGAAGTGAACCCTAGAGTTGAGTCGGTCTCATAAAGATAACTTGATAATAACTAATGAATCTTTTGTTGTAAGAATTAATCATGCTTTAGCTTCTTACTCTTGCTAAGTACCTTGTACTTACCTCAATTGCATGTTTTGTTGTATGCTTTTGGGGTGAGAAGACGAACAAGTTGACTTGAGCTCGTTGAGGAGTTTGCTGATGATATGTGATAGAGATGCTCGGAGATGTTTCCTTGTTGTTTTAGATTTTAAACATTGTATTATATTATGTTGTACCTTATCTTTAAAGATCATGTTGTACGTTTATTTTCAGGTTTCTAAGACAAGTTTATTGTTCTTTTGCTTTGGATATCGTATGTTGCAAGTTACCTTTTTGTTGTAAGAAAACCTTTCTATTTTCGTTGAGTTTTAATCTAATCTTACACGCATTTATGATATTTTTCGAGTTTTTTTAGCTTCCGTTTGCTAAACTCGATACGACGTAGTAAGGCTTACATATAATATTGAATTTATTTAATATTATATGTGCCGAGCGTTTCGTTTCTGAATATAGTCTTAGAACAAAACACGATGTCCAAGTTTTTAGCTGTTTGTGGTAGGTGCACATTCAAAGTATGAGCTGTTTGTGGTTTGTGTTTGAGTTGATCATTATTATCAGAGTATGCTTTGGTGGTACGTGGATGCTTTACTTTGTTTGCTATCGTAAAATGTTCAACCCCGAATCTAACCCAGAATCAAATGAGTCCCTTTTCTCAATATTTGCTACCTTAGTGTGAGAACTTTGTTGCTGCGATCCATTGCCCTTTGTCATTCCATTTTTTGGTGGCTAACGTGATCTCACACATAGATGGCGGCAGATGCTTGTACATGGGTCATTCGTCCAGAAGATAGATACGAAATAAAATACGAATATAAGGGTGGACAAACGCATTTCCAAATACTCGAAGATTCACTTAATTCTCACACCGATGCTAAGTTGGTTGATCGGATATTGGAATCCCCATTGAGAAACATATATACAAAGCTATGGAGAACTTCCAATTCTCGTCAACGGTTTTGCGCCAGTTGCTTGTCAATCTTACTCTTAATATACTTCATCAAACTTAATCTAATAATATCAATTGCTTATGCTCTAAAAGAAATGTAAATATTCAAATTAAGTAACTACAAGTAACCCTTAATCCATTTTATTTTCCAGTTGTCGTTGAGAAAGATTTTTTTTATTTTTATTAAACCGCATTGTTGTAATTAAACTTATTGAACATACATAAATTTAGTAAATGACCACACCAATAAATCCTAGCATTATTTTGTTTCTTCTCAAATACAAAAACTTCAGCGGTCAATAAAATAACATTTCGTTTGAAAATATTAAATAAATATTATATCTAGTAGGTTAATGTCTGCATTTATTGAAAATCAAGTAATGCTTGAAGTTATTTAAGGTCTGTGAGTTTCAAATGTAATTATTATTATTTTTTTTTTGAAAATAAAATGTAATTATTCGAAAAATAAAACTCTTTTAAGTTCGCATTTATGCTTCTTACGTTACATTAACGGGAAGATAGTCCATTGCATATTTGATGCCATTATTTAAGGTCTGTCAGTTTCAAATGTAAATATTTTATTTTTTTTTTTGAAAATCAAATGTAATTATTCGAAAAATAAAACTCTTTTAAGTTCGCATTTATGCTTCTTACGTTACAAACGGGAAGATAGTCCATTGCATATTTGATGCCATTATTTAAGGTCTGTGAGTTTCAAATGTAAATATTTTATTTTATTTTGAAAATCAAATGTAATTATTCGAACAATAAAACTCTTTTAAGTTCGCATTTATGCTTCTTACGTTACAAACGGTAGGATAATCCATTGCATATTTGATGCCATTATTTAAGGCCTGTGAGTTTCAAATGTAAATATTTTATTTTTTTGAAAAACAAATGTAATTATTCGAAAAATAAAAAATGTAAATATTTTATGTTTTTTGAAAATCTTTTTTTGAGGAAAAAGAACTTTAATTAAAGAATATCCAGCCAAGCAGTGGACAAAAGCGTCACCAGGGAGAAGTGCCCCAAGATGTCGAGTCAAAACTAACAAGCGTGTCGGTAAAGGGTGAGAGAGACATTCCCATCGCCGAATAAAAGTAAATGAAACATAAGTGAAACTAGGTAGAATGGCCAAGCAGTCTTGTACTAGACATCCATGTGCCGACAGATCTTCGACAGGTCTGCGGAGGCTCGAGATACACGCCAAACAAACACTCTCTACATGTAGTCGTTGAATCCCCAAATGGCGCGCTTCCTCCAAAGCCAAGGAAATAGCCTTTAGCTCCATATATTCCACCGAGCCCCCTGGATCAAAGTGATATGCAAAAGAATGAAGAACTGACCCATGAGAATCTCGAAAAATGACTCCTACCCCTGCTCCCGCCTCAGTAACTGACACATCAACATTGCCCTTTATAACACCCTCTGCTGGATGCACCCACTTATCCACAAAGTGTGGGATGGAGGATTGCATCGATAAGCCGCCAAAGCCTCGTCATACGCCGCCCGATCTTTGTCAAAGAACACGTACACACAGCGGAGGCGTAAAGCGATCGATCATCAAACACCGAGAACAAAGTGTCTTCCAAATCCCTACATGAGCCACACAAATCTCGCGGTGTCACGAGCACCACGATCCTCTACTAATCGCATAAATAAATCCGCCAAAGAAGCGAGCGAAGGCGCCACAATATCCCCCGTAGAATGGCGACACTTGCCAAATCCTATCTGCCATCTCACACTCGAAAAGCACATGTCGTAAAGTTTCCAGACCCTCCCCGCATGCCAGGCAACGGTCATCCCCCAATTGCCTCCTCTGTAGTCCCTGGACAACAGCGAGACAATCATGTAGGCACCTCCACAAGAGATGCTGAATACGTGGCTACACAGGAAGCTGCCAGCAACTCCTCAATTTCTTACTCTCCCTTTGAAGAAGATGGCCCGACCCAGAAGATGGCGATAGGCGATAAGGCGGAAAGTACCAGACATAAGCGTATAAACTCCCTTGCGATCATAATTCCAAATCCGCCTATCACGGATGCCCACCGAGGGCTATGATGGTTTCGAGAATGGCATCCGACTCCATGGCTTTGAATACTGCTTGAACCATTTGCACGTCCCACACTTTGGAATTAGGGATAAATAAATCGACACTTTGGAATCTGTTGGAAGCTCGTGCCTGCAAAGGTATCACGGAAAGAAGGTTGCCTACTTGTCCAAGCATCATAAAACACATACACGAGCCCCAATCCCCGCTCGCCATCTCGTCCCATTGAACAACGAGTCCGCCCCCTCAGAGAATACTCGCCAAAAAAGGGCGGCCGAGGCCCCAACCTATTTGCAAGGATGGTACTATCCTCAAAGTACTTGGCGTATAAAACTCGAGCATTAGCGAACCGGATTGTTCAGAATCCTCCAAGATTGCTTCACCAACAAAGCCAGGTTAAAATATTCCAAATCACGAAACCCCAAGCCCGGTATGTTCGCAGAACAAAACTCTTTTAAGTTCGCATTTATGCTTCTTACGTTACAAACGGGAAGATAGTCCATTGCATATTTGATGCCATATCTTTTATAGGGAGAATGACAACTGCATAATTTTTATAACGAGAAGGACAAACATTGAATCACGAAAGTCAGTGAATCTCCCCAGTAAATTTCGAAATCAGTGAATTTCGACAGTGACTCCCGAAAATCAGTGACTTTTGACAATGAATTTTGAAAATTAGTGAATTTCGATTGTGAATTTTGGCAGTGAATTTAAATAGTGAATTTCGAACAAAACTGAATTTCGACAGTGGATAAATAGTTTTGTCCTTTATGCAAAAGTTTCAAAAGACTGTTCTGTCCTTCTTCCTATTCCCCCTAGAAAATAATGGCTTTATTTTATTTTTAATTTTGTACAAAATAAACATGACAAAGAAAAAGCATACTAAGTATCAAAAGTACTTGAACGCACTGCTTACTTCGCAATTACTGCTAAAACTTTACTAGTAAATTTGATTTAACCATATATTGTTAAATTTAAAATTTATCTGAATAATAAAAAATATAAAAAATCAAATCTTTGAAAATACTTGTGAAAATTAATGAGCCTACTCGATTCTTCGTTATAAAAGCCCAGTATGTGAATCGAGTCCTCACCAAATTAGAGTAAAAAACGAAATGAAAAACATCATAGGCTGCAATCCTATGAAGCCTAGCTGCCTCTTAGTCTTGTTGATTTCCATTGTTTATTTCTCAAACGCCCAGAATGATCCACTGAAATTTAGTTTCTTGCCGAAATACGATCTCCATATCGAGCATGGCCTATCTTCAACTCGCACCCCATTGACCATCCATTGCCATTCACATGATGATGATTTAGGGAATCATACCCTTGTCCCGAATCTCGATTATAATTTCCAGTTCAAGGTGCGTTTAGTTGGGCAGACATTTTTCGAGTGTTCGTTTGAATGGAGTCCTAAGAAGGCGGTTTTTGAAGTTTTTAATAACGATATAGCGAAGGATCATTGTGGGAGGAATCAATTTCGTGTTAATGTTTGTTGGTGGGTAGTGAAAGACGAAGGGTTTTACTTGGCCAATTATATCAATCCAAATCCTGGTGATTTAGTGAATATGAGTAATTGGTCATGATCCTTTTCTAATGAATAAAATTTCTTATGAAGAATTCACCTACACCTGGTTTTTTACAGCATTGGTCTAATTTTGTACAAAAAAATTCAAAAAAAATAGAATTTGTCAGTATTGAATATTTTGTTCTTTTGCTATATCTATGTTACGCTTATTACATTTCTTACATCATGCAATAAATATGCGAGGGTAGGTCACTTGGAATTTTATAGGCTACAAGACGATTAAATCGAATTAGCTTTTTTAGTTGAAGTTGTTTTTTCGAAAAGCCATACTTATATAATATTACTTGATATCGGCGTTTTTAACGTCAGTGAATCTGAAATTGATTCGTTGATAGTCTTAAAACATACCTACAAAAGTCTTTTTAGTTTTTAGTATATTTAGAAACAAAACCAAGGTCCAGCGCGTATCTGAGGCTCACAATAACAAAATTTCAAAAATCAAACTAATGACTATCAAAGTATTAGGGCTTCTAACTATAAGAAAATTACCTATTTACCTCCACTTAAGAACTTAAGGCTTGTGTTGTGTTGGGAAAAATTGATTCTTGCTTTATATTATAACTAATAACTTGAAGATTGAGATTAGAATTTAAATAGAAGGATGTATGAATGTATTATTAATTGTGGGAAATTAAAAGAAGAAAAAAAGAAGAAGGAAGAACCGAAGAAGAAAGAATGAGAGGAGAGGGCCGAGAGGCAGGGGATAAGGAGAGACTGGAGGAGGGACGATTGATTTTTATTTTGTTTCATTGTTTTTGTTTACTTTCTATATATATATATATATATATATATATATATATATATATATATATATATATATATATATATATATTATAGTATAGTATACTTTTTCTCTTGCTTTCCAAACCAAAATAATAATAATAAAACTTGTTTTATGTATAAATATAAAATATGTGTGGTATGTCTATTTCTTATTTTTTTTGCGCCAAGTAAAATTTTTTTTGGGCTTTATCGCTTCGAGTAAAAAATTCTTTTGGCCACATTATATTAGATTGATCGGATTTGATCGACACGAATGTTTTTTCTTTTAACGAAAACATGTAATGTTGGAGTCTCTCTTTGAGTACCCAGATTGAGCGCAAGACCCAAGTAGCGCTGGCGGCCTTATGATAGAGCCGGCCCTGTAAATATTTATAGCTAGCATCCAAGAGGCAAACGGTGGATGCAACTCAAATTAAAATCGGAGTAGTAATAATGCCATAACAAAATGGTCACAACGTCTTGATCTCAAAAACGGAGATTCGAGTTAGGAATCTTCGGTTAGCGTGGAATATAGACTAGTTTTCTCCTTTGTTAATCTCTTTCATGTTGAATACTTGAACTTTGCTGTAAGATGTGGTTGTTCCACTTGATTGTTTAATAAAAGATCGTTTAAAAAAAAATTGGTCACAACATTGTACATAATACACTTTGGAACTATTGATTATGATGTGGGACGTATAAAATCATATGGGTCCCAAGGTTTAAAAGTTTATTGTGGCATTTTGTTTTACATATTTTCTTATGGCACAAACATTTATCTTAAAATCATGTGTTTCTTTCCTCTCATTCATTTTAAAAAAATAGTTAATTGTCAATTAGGACACATTTAGAAAGATGTCAGGATTTTAGGGCTATAAGAAAAGTTTTTTTTTTTTTTTGTCAGAAATGACATTTTATCAGTGAAAGTGAATTTGAAAATGAATTACGTTGGTTTGTGCTGAAAATCAACGGAATTCAGTTTCAAATTCACTTTCACTTTAACATTCACCGATGAAATGTCCTTTTTGACAAAAATCTTTTCTTATAGTTCTTTTTGTCTGACATCTTTCATATTGTGTCATTTAGAACTCTTATTCCTTAAAAAAAAAAAGGATTTTAAGAGAAAGACTAAGACAAAAAAAAATAGTGAAAATGACATTTTGTCAAAAACAAATGCAAAAAGGTCGAATACATTAACCTTAAAAAGCAAACTGCAGCTAAGTGCATAAAACGAAAATATATAAATCCGAAATTGATAATACTTTAAAAAAAAAAAAAAAATTTCGCGCCATTTATTTCAAGACTACAAGGACCATTTTTCGACAATATTTCTAAAAATACATTGTTATTTGAAATTCACAGTCAACATACGATGTTGAATTTCGACTGCGAATTATATGAATAATGATGTAATGATAACAAAAAAATAACGGGACAAAACGGAGAGGATGAAAAAAATATTTAAATATTGGTTTTATATCATTTTAAAGATTAAGATCAAGATATAAATGTATAAAAATAAAAGTGGAAAAAAAAAAAAGTTAATGGGCTGAGACATTAGTTAAAAGAAAATATAGTGCAATTTTTATTTTTATTTTTATTTTGAGTAGATGTCCTTTAATCTATAAACTTTGGAGAAGATATAAGTATTTGTTCCTTATAAAATTTTGATGTGAATAAACTTTTTATTTTGAAGGAACCGAGAACTTTTATTAATTGCGTCTACAAAACAGCGCATGGCTATAACGTCCCCAAGTGGCAAAGTGCCCCAAGAATTCATAGTAAGTAAAGACAAAGCATGTCGCGCCAGTATGTGCGCAGGTACATTGTCGGTACGGCGAATAAAAGAGAAAGCAATAGAATCTAAACTAAGGAGTAGAGCTAAGCAGTCCCTCAGAAGATAGCCCTGGGCAGTAATGTCCTCCCCAGGTGCCTAAGCCGCTGCACACAAGCCAGACAGTTGCTTTCCACCTCCACTCGCCGCAAATGCAAACGCTGCGCCTCAACTATTGCCAAATAGATATCTCGAAGCTCCATACACTTTGGCCGACCTCCCCCATCAAAAGGGTAACCTGCGGAGTGCAAGACTGCCCCTACTAAATCACGAAAGACAAGCCCAATACCTACTCCATCCGCCCTCACCGCCGCATCAACATTGCATTTCACTACCTCATGAGGTGGACGAGCCTAAGAATCCGCCAAATGCTGGGGCGTCCCTTGCACCGATAATTTGCCAGGGCTTAATATACTCATTTGTCACAACCAAAGAACGCGTACACACCACCGAAACATAAACAGTCTATCCATCAAACACCGCGGAACATCGTGCTTTCCATATCCCCCACATGAGGCCCACCAATAACACTGTTTCCGGAACCCCTAGCTCCGTTAGGAGACGCATAAAGAAATCTGCAAAAGAGGACAAGTGGAGATACTCTGAAACTCCATAGAAATGAGAGGCCCGCCAGATCCTGTCCACCATCTTACACTCAAACAAGACATGCCTCAGGGTCTCCATTGTCTCCCCACACGCCAAGCATGTACCTGTCCCCATATTACGCCATATAAGGTCATGGCTGATTGCCAAGCAGTCCTGAAACACCTCTATAGAAAATGTTGAATACGTGGCTGGACTAAGAGCTTCCAACATCACCGCCAGACACGATCAGCCTAGGCCAAAGTCCCTGGCCCAGCAACCAATGATGGCTGGTATAGCGAGAGTGCTATAAAGTACCTAGACTTGACCGTATAGATGCCGATGTGATCATAGTCCCAAACTCACCGATCTAGATGAGTCCCTGCGACAATAGTAGTATCCTAAATAGCATCTGACTACTAGGGTTGGAATACGTCCCGGATTCGAGAGGCATCCCAAGTATGCGTATGTGGCACTAACAAAGACGAAACCTTAGCATCAGTCGGGAGTGAGTGACCTGCATAAGGTATGTGAAAAGACCGACTCCCCATCCCAAACTCTCCAACTCATCCCACTAAGTAGAAAATCCCTGCCCTCCAGTATACTATGCCACATCAACGACGGTAGGGAACCCAATCTGGCCAACAAGATAGTGCCCTCCTCAAAGTATTTTGTGTTGAGTACCTGTGCAGCAAATGACCTCGGATTGTACATGATCCTCCATGCCTATTTGGTCAACATGGCCAGATTAAAACAATCCAGGTCTCGGAATCCTAGACCACCCAGGTTCCATGGCAGACAACATGCATCCCAACTTTTTCAATGAATCTAACGCCTCGTCTCTGTGTCACCCCGAAAGAAACCTTGATCGCCTTTTTCAACTCCCGAATCAATGTGGTGGGAATATTGAAACACTGCATGATATATGTAGGAATGGCATGGAGAGCCGATTTAATAAAGACCTCTTTTCCGGCCGGAGAAAGCAGTTTATCCTTCAAGCCAGCCACCTTTTTGCAAATATTGTCTCTCTGGACGGGTGATATCTTAATAGGTAAATTAACAGCTCCCATTCCGACCTTTGGCATGGGGATATTAAGAGCTCTCCGAAAGCCCAGCATGCGGCAGGTCAAGATCCGAATCCACATCGACACTTTTCACAAATTTTACGGACAGAAGCTCTTATTTTCATACTTGTCATTCCTTATCTAAAATTTGACTTAGCTGCTTCTTATTATCTTATGGCGGCTATGTTTTCATGGTGGAAATGAACGAAAAGTGATATGAACGTGCTATTTGAAAATAGATTGATAGATAGCTTTGATACATTACGATAGATCAAAAGAGATAGAGAGGAATCTATCAAGAATTAAGGAAATTTCCTATTTTATCTCTTGATGAGACAACTATATTCCATCAGAAAAGAAATCGATATGGGAGTCTACATCGTATGCAAAGCGCGTGAGCACTTTTCTTTTTAGGCCAGCTCAGTTCTCTTATCCATCGGTCCAATGCACTGGGCTCACCATTCTGGGATGGATGATATTTGTGTTCAGGACTCGCAGGTTGTCTTGCATGTTCCGCCCGTCGGCGGGGCTCTCTCAGTCACGACTTAAACTCACAACTATGGAAGGCTAAGGTTCTCTCTCGGCGGAGGCGAAATATTCTTATCTGATCTTCTCAAAGAAACCATCGTGAGACTCTTTAAGTCCACAAAAATTACCTTAACCCATGAACCAACTCAAACAAACAATGAACGTAATCTTGGCCCTTGCGAACAGCTTGATGCACTATCTCCCTTCAACCCTTTGAGCGAAATACGGCAAAAGAAAAGGAAGGAAAATCCGAGGTGGAGGTTGGAACCGAAAAAGACCTTGTTTGGTTCAACACATATCAGACAGACAGAAGGTATGGGATGACCAGTTCATAAGCAAGCAAGGTAGAAGTAGAACCTTTGCCAAAATCAAGAAGAGGATTTAATGCTCGAACGCATGTGAGAGGTGCGTAAGCCGCTCATTCATGAGCATCGGTTGTATTAGTTAAACCTTTCCCTCGTTGGTGATTAAGATCACTTGACTTGTACGTATTAATTTTATTTCGTTATTGTTTCTTTTTGGATCATCCTGAGAGCTTTTAGCCGCTTGTTAGCGTCACTATTTATTGTGTAGCTTTCGACTGGGTTCAACGTATTCAAACGGGAAAATAAGTTGTTTTGCGTTGTTGTACCGTAATGTGACTTCTCTAGGCATCTCCTTTCTTCTGTAGTAGGGATTGCTGCAGGCTCTTTTTCGAATGCATCCGTAGAGTGTAGCTATTACTCTTTCTTCCTTTAGCTGATGCTTCTGTCACTAGAAAATCTACACCAGGACTTGTTGAACCAATAGCAGCGTCGGGCAGCTAAGTTGGTATGGAAGAACTGCTGCGCCGTAGGATATCCTTCTCTATACAAGTTCTCGCACGAGGTTTTTGATTCTTCCTAGGAGTTTAGTTTCTAAAGTTTAAAAATCCAAGTTCTTTTGTACTGGATTAGCTCCTACCTGCACTCCTAAGGAATATTGCTCACCGGGATAGAAATAAGGTTGGTCCCAACCCGTCTACCACGGAAAATATTAGAAATTCACGAATTAGAGATGTTGTAATATACTCTTGACTATAACTTCTCATACCAGACCAACCCACTGGGACCGGCGGACAGACTCTACAAACTTGAAAGAATGGCCACATTACGTACTGTCCGAACCAGTCTTATTTTAACACTTGATGCTTATTGCGGCCAACCACAAATGGTATCCTTAGGTACTTACCAGACCCATCACCCAGGGAGATCTGGTGCATATCCGAAACCTCTTCGCTCTCTAGTAAGGAAACTGCCTCCGAGAACTACAAACTGGACTTATGAAAATTAATGGCCAGTCCTGAAAGGGCCCCGTACCTGGCAAAGAAATCCACCAACGTATCCACCACCCCATCCAATAACTCAAAGAAGACCATGCAATCATCAGCAATAAGAAGGTGTGAGACAACAATCTCGGCCTCTGTCCAAAATCTAATACCCCGAAAAGCACCCCAGCGCGCATAATCATCTAAAAGTGCAGTGAACCCCTCAGCGCAAATGATAAGGAGGAAAGGCGACAACGCATCGCCCTGCCGGATGCCCCAAGTAGTCATAATCCTTGGAATGGGCTTCCCATTAATCAGGACCCGAAAGGAGACACTGGTGACACACCTACGGACCAAATCATTAAATGATAAAGGGAAGCACATCGCTCATGCGCTCAAATGTCTTTGCCACTCCACTCTGTCAAAGGCTTTAGCCATGTCCAGCTTCAAAGCCATGTGATTGTGACAACCTTGCATGCCAGCCTTTAAAGAGTGAAAGGCTTTAGAGGCAATAATCGTATTATCCGTGATGACACGGCCAGACACAAATGCACTTCGAGTCCTCGAAATAACATCCCCAATCACCCTCGTGACCGATTGATAATCACCGAGAGATGAATTTATAAATAGAATTACAAAGAGCAATTGGAATGAAAGTCGATCATGCTTGTTGGAGTGGCTACCTTAGGTATGAAAGAAATAAAGGCCCGTTGTTGGATTGCCCAACACAATTGTCGCGACATCATCACCCACAACTCCCCAAAACTTATACAAGAAAATCACATGCATTTCATCTAGCCCGGTGATTTTCGGCTGTCTTGTTCAAAGCAATACCAATCTTCTTGGCGTAAAGGTATTCCCAATCCACGCCCATTTGGTCAGAGAGAAGCTCCACGAACTATATACCCTCAAGGTCTATATGCGCCTATGCTCTATATCCTCCAGTCCTCCCACGGCACTTCACTAGCATCATACAGCGGATGTTTGGTATTGCGTTTCCACCTCGAGAAACCTTATGATGAAAATATCGAGTATTTCTATCCGTCATAGCTAACCACTCACTCCGACTCGATGGCGTCAACACTCCTCTCCCATAGTGCGCTTGCTTGATCAATTTGTTGCATCAAAACCCGTTCTTGTTGATTAGTGTATCAAGAGATTCTGTAGTGTCCTTTTCGCTATATGCTTCCCTGACTTCCCATGCTTATGGGAACTCCACTTCGTAGTTCTGGCGAACTGCGTCACCCGCATATATAAAGGAGGATAGCCCGTAATGACACCCTACTGCTTAGCGGCATGAAAATACTCTACGAACTCCTGCGTCTGAATCGAGAAATGATCATATTAGGTAAGCGGCCTCACTTAATCCGACACTTAACAAAAAGGTTAACGCGAGACATCGTAATGGGGACAAGATCGAGCGAGAGCTAGACAAATGATATACAAAGTGATGCAGGAAGAGTGTCTGCCAACCCAAATTAGCTACTCCCCTATATAAACGGACCAGAGTCGCTGTAGCATCTGCGCGCTTCTACCACGTATGCGGTGATAAATTACAATCTGCTACAGCATGCTAGAAAGCCGCTATCTACGGATACGGCCTCAAGTGTGGCCCCTCCGGTTCAGTATGCAACAACAACTTCATTAAAGTCCCCAGCGACAACCCATGGGAGTGTCATCACTACTACAAAAAAGCATAATGATCACAGTTTTTAAGTGTGATATATTCACATTAGTCACAGATTCCAAAGTGTGTCATATTGAGGTGTGACATATTGTACTTTAATTCAATCACGTTTAAAAATTGTGATCTATTAGAGTTGTGATCACACATAAAAACCGTGATCTATTATAGGTTATCACACTTAAAAACCAAGATCTATTATAATTTCAATACATTTAAATACCGTGATCTATTTTAGTTGTTATCACACTTAAAAATTGTGATCTATTATAGTTGTTAATACACTTAAAAACCGATATCTATTATAATTTCTACACATTTAAAAACTATGATATATTTTAGTTGTTATCACACATAAAAACCGAGATCTATTATAATTTCAATCACACCTATAAAAGTGTGAACAATCTTTTCTTTTCTAAAACAAAGTATACGCACACACATTTCCGGATACTCTGGATTAACAAGCCACTCTAATTACCACTGGACCAAAGTCTTCTTTCTTCTTTTTTTCGACCACAATAAACTAAGATCTCATTATAAAATATCATATTATTTTAATCACAGTTAAAAACTGTGATGGATTGATGTTTTTGTCTCAATTTTCCAAAAAACAGTGATAATGAAAACTGTGATCTATTTTAGTTGTTATCACAGTTAAAAACCGAGATATATTATAATTTCAATACATATAAAAACTGTGATTTATTTTAGTTGTTATCACACTTAAATACAATGATCTATTATAGTTGTTATTACACTTAAAAACTGAGACCTATTATAATTAACACATTTAAAAACTGCGATCTAGCTACTATAATTTCAATCACACCTATAAAAGTGCAATCATTCTTTTTTTTCGAAAACGAAATATATGCACACACATTTTTTGTCCCCTGTGGGACTCAAACCCGGATACTCCAGATTAAAAAACCACACTAATTACCGCTGGGCCGATGCCTTCTTTCTTCTCGTTTTCAACCACACTAAACTGAGATCTCATTATAAAATATCATATTATTTTAATCACAGTTAAAAACTGTGTTTGATTGATGTTTTTGCCTCAGTTTTCCTAAAAACCATGATAATAAATGGTTAATGTGTTAATTTTACTTACTTTGTCTCGGTTTTTTAAAAACTGAGATCTTTATTCATTTTTAATTGTGATATATATCCTTTTTTGTAATAGGGAAATAAAATCAATCACACCTAATAACCGAAAACTAAATATTAAATATCTAACCATTTTAATCACAATTAAAAACTGAACTTTATTGGTATAATACATCTCGGTTTATTCAATAACTGTGATAAAAAAAATTATGTGTGATATATACATTTTCCTTGTCTCGGTTCTTTAAAAAGTGTGATCTATGTCTCCTTTTGTATTAGTGGATATAATTTGTCTAACTTTTTCTATAACTGTGACAAAAATATCATATGAATTCAGTCATAGTTTATAAATGAGATTAATTGATATAATTTATCTCGCTTTTTTAATAACCATGACAAAAAATCACATCAATTCAGTCACAGTTTAAAAGTGTATTGATTGGTATAATTTATCTCGCTTTTTCAATAACTGTGACAAAAATGTCATATCAATTCATTCACTGGTTAGATGTGAGATTGATTGATATAATTTATCTCGCTTTTTCAATAACATTGACAGAAATATCATATCAATTAAGTCACACTTTAAAAATGAGATTGATTGATATAACTTATCTCGGTTTTCAATAAGCATGATAGGAAAGTTGTAAGTGTGATATATATTTTTTCTTTGTCTTAGTTTTATTAAAACTGTGATTGTTATCATATCTTAAGTGTGATCTATGTCATATTTTGTAGTAGTCAGATCACGCAAACGCCGTATCAAATCCCAAGAGTGCTTTCTCTCACTCACCCGGATTACCATAAAACCCTGTAAATCACCCGACAGAACCAGAAGCACTACGGATAACTGTGTCAATGTCACCCAAATTTTAAGTAGAGATAGAAACATCTGTATCAGAATTCCGCAATAAAGCAAGCCCACCACTCGCCCTCATACTACCCACAACATGTGCACTACTATAAACCAAATAACATTGAACATACTCAAAGCGGTTTTCATTTAACTTGGTTTCAGACAAATACAAAAGAGACGGCGAATAAATATTTTCATAGCTCTTTAAAGCATTATTTGCCGCAGGGTTACGCGAGCCCCAAAAGTTCAACATAGAATATTCATGGTGTCGGGTGGGCTGCTCCTCGGTGAGACTCCACCAATGGCAATAAATGTGAAACACAACTCTTATTAGTGTCAACCTCCCCGGTTGTGGAAATGCGGAAATATAAGGGAACCTAAGCCACATAGAGTAGTGTTTGGTTGTTCAAATTCTACAATACTCCCTCCGTCACAAAATATAAGTCCATTTAGAATTTTCATACATAAGAAAGTTTACTAAGTTAGTTATATGTCATTAATTTTAATGGTAAAAGTCTAAAATAACCTTTGAATGTCATTAATTCATTGGTTGTAAATTAGTGAAAAGTGGATAAATATATAATAAATAATGGATAAACGAAGAAAAAAAGTAATAAATGCTTTAGTAGTATTCTAAATAGACTTATTTATTGGACACAATCAACAACCTAGACGAATTTATATTTTGGGACAGAGGGAGTAACTAATAGAGTTCACTAAAACACACATATTAAGGAGGGGATTTCATTCTTTAATTTTAACACCAAAATGACTAAAATACCCTATCGATTATAATTAATGCCTAGTTCTTTTTATTTTCTCTCCCTTAATAATTAGGTGTATATGTAGGAAATACACAACAAATATTGCTTTATAAATTGAATTCCATCATATAAAAAGAAACAAAATATTTGGCACCTCCATCAGTTAAGTTGGAATGAAGGGAGTATGTAATACCCCTGATTTCTATATAAGGGTAAATGGGTAATTAATCTTGCAGATTTATTTGCCCAAATTATTATTTTATCATTAATCAACATTGGAAGTTCAGCTCAATCCCAAATCAAAGAAGTAGACTTGATGAAATGGAAAGCACAGAACAATGGGTTTTGATCATACAATGTTACTCATACATCCCGACTATTTACGTCTTGAAGAATTCTTAAGCGCGGGTTAATCATTAATCGAAGCTTGATCACTAAAAGAAGCATCTTTGGAGGAGAAACTTCTAAATCAAAAGGATGATGATGATTCTCAAGGAGATCTAACTTACCAAAGGATTCTCGCCTCACTCAGAAAAAGAAACAACAAAAGATGTTGCTGAAGATTCTGATGAAGATAGCACTGAAGGAAGTAGTGATTCGGACTCTGAGACTCAGCCTGAATCAAAAAATGAAGAGAACGAAGGATATCAGTCTCCGACTAACAAAAGTGTACTGGAGATAGCAAAAGCTGAAGCTGACAAAGCAAAAGCTGACTTTTCCAAAGAAGAAACTGATGATAAGTCACCAGTAAGAGAAGATGAGGACTTCAAAGAAAAGCTGGATCAAATTGCTTCCACTCCTCTCAAGAAATAAAAACAGTGAGATTGTTGCAAGCAAGTCTCATATTGAAAGTGCAAAAGTACGGAGATGTAATGAACAAAGCGGAGAAAAGGAAGTTGAAATGAAAAGTGAAGTACCTACATGGTGAAACCATCAAATTCTATTTCAATGAGCTTGTGAGAATTCGGAAAGATGATCCGAGAGTGTTTGGAAAAGTGTTGAAGTCAATGGAGGAAAACAAGCATGAAAGAGTCAACATGGAAAATGAGGCGGCGTCAAAGAGAATTTGCCTGACACTTTGATCGAAATTAAGTAAAACAACCATTGGGCGGCGAGGAATCTTTGAGACACAAGGAAGATTGGAAGGCATTCTCAACAATGTGGTTGATAGATTGATTCTACTGGAGAATACAATGAAAGACTCAGTTGTCGCACAAACCATATTGGCGTCAAATCAGCAGCACCTAAAATTTTAAATCAGGAGCTTGATCAACAAAGATGATGTCAATAAGGGGGAAAGTTTGGACCTGTTAAAAGTCAATGAACTTGATATTCCACAAGTTCTTGGATGCATTGATGAAAGCAGTCGAATTGAAGAAAGCTAGAGGAGATTCCTTGATGAAGAAATGGAGCTGAATGCAAAGTTCTGAGAACCAACTGAGAAAAGACTTGCTCTAGATTCACAGCTGTATAATATTTTCAGATAGCTACCCACTCAGGAAGGTGAATCTACGGAACAAGCCTCAGACACATTTCTGAGCATGCAAAAGATTCTTGTGCACTATTGGCACAAACTGGGTAAATGGGAAAGAAATGGTACTCTAGATAAGGCCTCAGACAAAGTTGAAAAGACTGAACCTGAGTTTGTTCAAAACTTACTGAAAACAGCCACCACAAGTGAAAGATTGAGAAGAACTATTTTCGTATTTGTTGTGTTGTTCAAAACCATGTTTTTCAGGAAACATAGTATGTCAGATTCATGGAATATATAGGAAAACATCCATGGATTCGAGAGCACTACAACTAATGCTGCTATGAGAGATATTACTGAAACCTTTGACAACAAGACAAGTGAAGCTGATCAAGGGATAGGTAAAGAAGCTGGAACTTAGTTTCTTTTCATGTATTTGTATTCTAATACTTTGTAACTCAGTTTATCAATAAAATCTCTGTTTCCCAGTTCTTTGTGTTCGTTATTTTATTTTGTCCTTATCTTTTTGCTTTGATTTTAAGGAGGGTATTGACATCATCAAAAAGGGGGAAATTGTTGGTAATAAAATTTATGTTTTGATGATGATTCATCGATTATTTTAATTGTTGTGTTTAACCACTATTGATGAAGTGTCATAACTCATTTGTTATAGTGCAAAGCAAAAGATGTCTAGAAATCAATGTATAAGATTTAATGAAGTCGATAATTGTATAAGTAAATTAGACAAGCACGGTAATAGTTCTAGGATAAGGCGAGAAAAGCAGCCCGACTTGATGTTTTCAAGGACACTGAGTTTACAACTGAATATAAATCAGTTTGGAAAACTGACTTAGAACCTGGCGAAGAAGCGAAGAAGGTAAGTTATTTGAGGACTCGAGACTTGGTTGACTTATGATGGCGGGGTCAATCGGGTTATAATATACTTGACCACCGTAAACCAATACTAGCAAGAGGACTAGGCCCATCGTAGTATAGCTATAGTGAATCAAGGTCGATCCCACGAGGGAACCAATTGTGGATCATCTTATATACAAACAATTAATTAAACATGTCAAGGACATAGAGGCGGTCTACGACCAACATAAGACAAGAAAGGTAAAGACACGTCTCGACACAGCGTAATTAACCTCCCCCGATTATAGTTTTATCGTTTGGACCTAGATAATTTATATAATAAAGCTGAACTTATTAGCTTTGTCAATCCGTTTGTATCTATCTTAGATTGGCTAAGGAGTCATCCTCTTTAACTTGACTTAGCACGGTTAGGTTGCTGAGATCAACGTGCTACATTACGTGACTTCACCTTTTGGGTATCCATCTCGTATAACTTGCGCTTACGACACTAAGGATGCCGATATGTGTCGTACACCTCGGCTGAGGCAACATTCCTATGGTTAGGCGTACTTCCTAAGCGATCGCATTAGTCTGTCCCATTAACAATTACACCTGCGGTTTCATGTTAATCTACGATCTACGATATAACTAGGTGAGCTCAATTCCCAAATACAAAACCTACCTAGATCTCATTTGAAAGCCCGGAAGATCATTCATGAGCCAACTAGGAGCCCTATATTGGTATTTCCTAATCATCGCTAATTAAAGCAGGCGAGCAGCGTGGCAGTAGCCATACCTCACGAGATGATAAATTCTATTAAGTTAACCTAACCATAAAAGCGTGGCTATTTAACGGATAAGCGAGGGCTCGATCGGCCGAATAGGTGGGCTCGATCGACCGAGTGAACTCATTCGGTCACCCGAATCAATTTAGATCCCAGATTACATCCACGAGCGTATCTCTCGGCGTTTCATCATCTGAGAATAGATTAAGCGATTAATTCGTAAAGCATTCATATAAACTAACTTAGATACACATTAATTAAACAATGCAGATTCATGGATAGAAACTAAGTGTATGGCGTAGGTTATGGGATCCTCATAGACAAGAAGTCGCCACACCCCTAACGTCATAGCCTAGATCTACATCATCAGCTATGATTAACTAACTCAAGCGATAAAGCATAATTGGGAGGATTAATTACTTAAAAGAAAAGCAGAAAATAAAGGCTTACATATTGCGGCCTTAAATTCTGGAAACCCTCAAATTATTCTACATTGTATCAAAGCTATAATATTGAAGAAAGAATGAAGGATGTGTTGGTGTCTAAGGTATGAATTACACAATTCGTAGGCTGCTTGCTTATCTGAGAGGTTTTGCCGACTTAGGGTGGTTCTAGAAGATAAGCCACGATATAAGCGGAAAGCGTCCCGAAGGCGACACTCGGTCAACCGAGAGGCGACACTTTCGGTCGACCCGAAGCTATAGGCTCGGTCGGCCGAACCTAACATTTTACACGTTAATCGTTTTTCTCGTCTATCTTGCTCCCACTCCACGCTTGCGTGTTGATCTGATTTCTCTAATTTATCTCTTGATTAATGCTCGATTTTCTTCCTTATTATCTTGATATCCATTGATTGAATGACATTAATCCTCTCGATTTGTCGTGATCTACAAAATCGGCATTTATCGCACAATAAACGGCTTTTAATAATGAAAGCGGCTAAATACCAAATATCACATTAATAATCACTTAACATTAAATAATAAATATAAACATGTGATTTAATATGAAATATATATTATTAATCTCGATTTAAGGTCAATGTTGATGACTTTTACGGGTATAATTTGACCGTCATCAACTACCCCCACTTAGACTTTGATCGTCCCGAACAAAGCATCAATGAGTCATTCCCAAGACAACATTTTCTATGGTCAAATCATACTTACACAAGAAACTCAAGTCAACTCATACTAGTCATGCTCATAAGATATCCATTATTCACTCTTGACTATGAATCAGTGATGTGTGCATGTGCATTTAGTTTTATATATTAAGTGGCAAGATCGAGTTTATGCTAACCAGCAATCTCAACCTACCAACCTCGGCATTCATACTTCTTATGCCTCGCAATGGTTAAAGCACTAGAACAATAAGCAGGCGTATCTATAGGGTTTTGGACTAGGAGACCGAGTACTACTCAAAGACTCTTAAAGAGTTGAATATTCTTTTCATATCTTCGTATTTTTCAGATACTATCAATCTCAAGAAGGAAGACTTTTTAGAGCATCCCTCTATCTTAGATCAAATATTAGCATCGAATATTACCACAAGCGCGAGGCTACTTTGGTAATGTTACTACAAGCCCAGTGTCTAACATTTTGCTAAAAACAGTGCGTCTCAAGCTTATTACTCCGCTTTTGTTGGCAAGAAGATAAGAATACATCGACCAATAAGTATCGACACTAAGTCTACATAACCAATCATCATGCAATGTACACATAATTTCTTGATTATTATGATTTGCGCGGTATACTTGATTCACTGAGTTGAGTAATTGAATAATAAATAACTACTTGCAAAAACGGGCATGAATATCCTTAAATTTACTTAACATAAGTATAAAATGATCACGTACTCATGAAACTCAGTTCCTTTCCTATCAATTCTTAGCTAGGAACTCACAATTCTAAGGGTACGAGATAAATAATGTGGTATTTATTCAAATTTTTTTAATCATGTGCCGTTTCATTCAATTTTCAATTATAACATAACATGGCTAAGTCTCCTACCCCCTGATAACGGAAAAATTCACAGTTATTTTCATAACATTTTACCCCATTTCTAATATCATTTTGAGCGTTATTATATCATTTCGAGTCATAAATTCCTTAGATTTATCTAAGTATGTTAGTAGTAGTTATTATATAAAATATCGTATTTTTATCGTGTTTTTACTAGTTTTTGTACCGGTTTAGTAACTTAGGTGTCGTAAATGTCGGTTCGTTTGGTATTTTGGTGGTTCATTGCGAGGATTATACATTGACCAAGATTCCACGTAACGACATGTTTTGAGTCTAAAAGATGTGTTTAGAGGATTAGAAGAAGATCCCACAAACTTACGAGTTCAAATGGATCAAATTATCTTACATACTTAAAACCAAAACTGTTTGACGGAGATTTGACCCAGCTTAGAGGCATTTTAGGGGATGACTTCTTAATGAAAGTTGTAGATCTTCACATAAGATTTCCAATGCACTTTGAATCACGTCAATTGGAGTTATACAACTCAAGTAATGGTCAATTGACTAATCAATTCGGATTAGTAGAAATCCGAAATATCTTCGTATCTGAATGGCTCATCAAAGCGACATTTTCGAAGAAGTTTCCTTCATAAAAGTTGTATATCTTCAAGAAAGATTTCCAATGGATTTTGAATCAAGTCAATCGGACTTTTAAAACTCAAATGGTAGTCAAGTGGCTAATTGATTCAATTTCGTAAAAAATGTCGAAAAACGTTCGGAGGAACACGAGGTACTCAAGAAGACGTTTTCTGAGGAAGAGTCCTTCATGAAAGTTGTAGAGTTTCTCGAGACCGTAATTTTGGCATTTCGTTTGCAATTTTTGGAGGTCTACAACTCAAGATATGAATTTTAGAAGTTTTATTCCAAAATATATAATTTTTATCCGAAAAATATAAATTAGGGGGGATGAATGTCATCATTACGACCGGCCTAGACCGGCCCCTACCCGGCCTAGACCGGCTCCTGGACTTTGCTATATAAGGACGCATTCAGAAGCAGATCGGGAGAATATATACACCATATATATATATACTCTGTGTATATATATAGATCTAACTCCCTCGTTTCTTTCTTTTAGTTTTAGTAAAGGCATTATGCCGGGAATAATTTAGTAGTAGTAGTATCGTTGTAATGCTCAAGAAATTATCAGAAGTTCGGTGTTGCTGAAGTCGTTGTAATGTCCGGAAGACTACGATATCGGAATCAACAGTTGTAATCGGGTAATTTTATAAAATTATTACTTTCTTGTTTTGTTTTGTTTTTTTAGCATATTGATATATATATACATATACGTACTATATATATATATATTCTATATATATTTCCTTTGTTTTGTATTTTGTTTCTTTTTATGTTATTTATGTTATATTAGCTATTTATATATATAGAAATATAGTATAATATATATATATACGTATCATATATATATATATATATGTACCTAGTATATATATATGTACCTAATATATATATATATATATATAATCTATATTTTTTCTTTTCTTGTTTGTTTTGTTTTTATTTCTTTTTAAGTTATTCCTTTTATAATTAGTTATATATATATATATATATATATATATATATATATATATATATATATATATATATATGTTTACATACTTATATTTATATTAGTATTTCTATATAGATATTTATATGTACTTATTCTTGTTTTCATATAATGTTGAATACGCTTTTACTTACCGTCGTTAGCATAATTTCCGTTAATTATTCATTATTATCGCCAAAATGAATAGCTAAGCGTCACGTATAGTCGAATTATGTAATTAAAAGCAGTAAAAGCATACTAAGGGGATTAAGCGGGAGTTGTGTAAGCGCGTAAAATAATGTTTTAATGAGTAATCCACGTCCACAAACTTAATCTGACGTCTTTGAATTAAAGCGATCATTTAGTTCCTTTGTCACACACATCGAACCTATAAATGCATTTTGCGGTGAGATGTGGGAAAAGGGGTTTTAAGGATGAATTGCGTAGGTCGGCCTAGTTGTTAGGACCGTTTCCAATCTGAGAGGTTTGTCATCGTTGTTCGGCGACTCTAGGCGTAATCATGTTAGGTTAATCGGTTTCTAAAGGAAAATTAATTAATTTCACATAGGGTGTTGAGTGAGTTGTTGAGATCTTAACACGAGAATTAGGAGTTGGCACCCGTGGATATCGTTAAAATTCTTGTGGAAAGGAAGGTTGGTTAATACACGCTCTTGTCAAGTCTTCCTTAGGGGTAAAAATAACTCGTTGGATCATAATTCGGCTATACCTTTTAATAACTAGAACTAAAACCGTTAGCTAATTTTTACTTTTCGCACTAGTGTAATATCTCTCCCTTTGCAATCTTAACCTAAACCAAGTTCTACGTCGACTTTGGTACTTAAGCGTTGTTCCTGTGGATTCGACCTTGTTATCACTATACTCTTTGTTGACCCGATACTCTGTTGGTTAAAGTTAGCGATTAGTTATTTTGCTATCAAGAATTTTTTTGGCGCCGTTTCGGGAGCTAGCGTTTGATATCTTGTAAGTTGACCGAAAGCACTGGGCTTAGGTCGTTTTATTTTGTTTTAGTGTTGTTTCTTGTTTGTCGGTGAATGACTCGAAGCTCTAAGAACCTCTCATCGAACCCGTCAAGAAATCGAAGCTTACATACGTCATAAAAGCGATCGGCGCGAGGAGAAATCCTAGTCGCTAGTCGAACCCTTTGTTTGAAGAAGAGAGACATTAGAAAGATCACTTTCTAATTCCTCTCTGAGAAATGGGCGATATCATAACTAGGCGAAGCGGTAAAGATCCCGTTGATGAGCAGGACTCTACGAGGGGCAAACCTCAACCACTCTCTTGGTGGTAATGCAGCGATACCTTTGCAAACTCCACGAGGACCCTCGTCATGAATCATTGAGAAGACAACACGAGGGCTCGTCGGTTGGGATGCCGCAGTTTAATCGAGGCGAGGATTGGGCGGTCTGAGAGGAGGACAAGATCCTCGGGATCGCGAGAACCAGACCGAATTAGACCAAGAGGCGGTAAATCGAGTGCTGCGGATCTTTGGAGAATCAAGAAATCAACGGGGTTCCAAAACCCGTATAACCCGTATGATCCACCTCGCCGGCGGCGGTTTATCGACAACACATGGCTCAACAAGCCACGAGGGGCGAGGGTTTGTCGAGATTACGTCACTACCCCGCGAGGAAGTTATAGGGCACAACCTAATTAGGGTACCCCCGATTAATCACGAATAACATGGATATTAAGCAAAATATTTTGAACATGTTGGGGAACATGCCTTGTTCCACGGGAAGTCGGCGAGAACCGAGCGACTTTACGGATCACTTTCTCGGATCTGTGGAACAATGAAATATAATGGAGTAAGTGATGAGGCGGTAAAACTAATAGTTTTTCCGTTTGCATTAGGAAGGCTGCTAAAGATTGGTATGACTCTTTACCAAATGATTAGATTTACATACATGGTGATGTAACGAAAGTGTTTTCTGAAAAGTATTTTCCTCGTGAAGATTCTAGATTTGAAGGAAGGAATCTCTTCGTTTAGCGGTCTCGAGGAGAGACCTTAAAAGAGACTTCTGAGAGAGATTCGAGTCTCTTTGAAGAGATGCCCCTCACACGGTTTTCTCTGATGGAGCAGGTTATTATATTATTCGAGGCCTTAGAGCCAATGGACGAGAATAAGGTGAATGCCGCTTGATGGCGGAGATATCATGAATCTGCCGCGGAGCAAGCTATGAGGCAGATTGAGAATGCGGCCAGATGGAGAAGGACAATGAAGTCGGCGGAAAGAAGAAGAAAGCCCCCTGGAAAGTGTGAAGTCGCTAAAGAAGAGCTTGATAGAGAAGCGGCCATGCATGACAAGATGCAAGAAATGGTGCTAAAGATGGACCGAATGGAGTTAGAGCGAAAGAAGGCACAACAATGCCAACTTTGTGAAGTGGACGATACGCCATGGAATGTGCATCATCGAAAAAACCCACTTGTCCACAACGGTTGGCGCCTACTCGATACAGCAATGATCGGCAATCAGAATGACCAGCAGCGGATGAATGTCTATGCGATGAGGCAAATGGATATGAATCAGCAAGAGTTTGGCCAGCAACAGTGGAATCAAAACTTTGATAATCGGCAAAGGGCCACAAATGGATTATGGTATGGGTGATGGTTCACAACAATATGAAGTGAATTATGTTGGACAAAGGAAACCAGGGGCAATGGAATCGAATCAGTGAGAATCAAGGTTGGAACGAGAGTCGAGAATCGAGTGGAATAGAAACAATAATCAGAATCAAGACTTTAGGCAAAACCAAAGCTCATACAACCGACCTTGGAATCATAATCCCGAATCGAGTTCATACTAGAATCAAAACCAGAGGCTACTATCGGAATAGTCGAATCCATGATCTCGATCCACAAGGACAATGAGAATCGAGAATTCATATTGGAACCAAAATCAAAGTGGAATCGAGAATCGGGGTCAACAAAACAATCGAGAATCGGCAAGTGAGCGACCATCTTTGAGAAGTAATAATTCGCACCTATCGGCATCAAGCGCTCATCTGCACGAGAATAATCAAAGCAATCAACAACCAAACAATTACGGTGTTGAGAAGATGGCCTTTGAGATACTCACGGAGAAATTAAGCAGGAATGTTTAGAGTTAAATAAGAATGCTATAGAGCAAAAAAGTGGTCACACATTACGCCATTGAACTTGGAGACCCAAGTAGGACAAATAACCGACACTCTAAAGACAAATCTAAGTGGTGGACTCCACTAGTAACTCTTGAGAGGAACCCAAAGGATGTGAATCTTTGTGTTCACCAGTGAAGTAGTAAAGAGGTCGGGTGAGTGGTGAAAAAAGAAAGAATTGTGTGGTGAAGCGGCGGCGAGAAAGGCGAGAAAGAAGCGGTTGGTGTGAAGGAGCTATGTATGGTGAAGTCGAGATCGAAGATTTAGAGGCGGCAATATCAAGCGAGAGAATGGAAGCAATGAGGAAAGAATTGGAAGCCACGAAAAGGCTTTGGGTGAGGCAAATAGGAAAGCATTGGAAGAAGCGACATCGAAGAAAGACTATGTGGTCTTGGACATCAAAGAAGAAGAAGCCTCACGACTAAAGAAAAGTAAGAAAAGCAGAATTCCTCCTCCTCCCACGATTTTGATGTTAATACTTTACCCTATCCTCACAAGGGAACCGAGAAAGGACATCGACCGAGGGTCAGGCAAAATTCTGAATCTTTTAAGGAAGGTAGAGGTGAATATTCCCACAATAGAGGCAATTTGAGCATTCCCCCATACTTTAAGTTTTCTAAAAGGAATGTTGTCGAGTAAGGGGAAGATGCAGCAGAGATGGTGCATTTGAGTGAGGAATGTTCTGCAATCTTTGAGAATAAGATACCCCCAAATTACTGAGGATAGAGTAGCTTTACCATCCCAATTACCATTGGGAAGCGTGTTCAAAAATGTGCTATGTGATCTAGGGGCCTGTGAGCTGATGCCTAGAGGAGTTTATGAGAAGTTGGGATTGGGGCGTTAGAGCCAGCGAAATGACCTTACAGATGGCGAGATGGAGTGCATTAGGAAACCTCTAGGGGGTAGGTGAAGATGTGTTAGTGCGAGGTAGACAAGTTTGTTTTCCTGTTGACTTTGTAGTCTTAGATATGGATATGGATACTAAAACCCCACTTTTGTTAGGTCGGCCTTTCTTGAACATAGGAGAGACCTTGATAGGCGTTAAGAGGAGAGATTATACTACGAGTCGGGAAGAGAGTGTAGCCATAAATGTGTATAAGGCAATGAAGCATCACGATGATGAAAAAAGTGATTGTTTTCTATTGATGCTATATATCCTTGTATTTTGGAGCACACTAACTGCGGGGATACCAGAACCAATGGAAGAATGCTGATGAAGTCAAGCAACTGCGAGGAAGGATGACGATCCACAAATGAGAGTTCGGGTATATCATTTAGAGGCAACTCCTTTTGTTGGCATAATTTGGAATAAGCTAGAGCTCGGTTTGGTAGCAATTTGCCAAAGCCGTCAATCGAGGAACCACCTCACGATCTGGAGTTGAAGCCACTTCTAAGCATTTAAAGTATGTGTTTTAGAACTTTGATGAATTACTTCCTCTTATTGTTTCATCTGCACTAACCGTTTTGCGAGGAAGCTAAGTTGATCCACGTTACGAAAAAACACAAAAGGCCACCGGATGGAAGATGGTTGACATAAAAGGATCGATCTTTGATATCTGCAAGCACAAGATCATTCTAGAAGAAGATGCCAAACCGGTCGAGGCGGTTTTGAGGCGACTAAACCCACATATGCAAGAGGTGGTAAGAAAAAGCGTGGTAAAGATGCTTGAGTTAGGGATAATCTCACGCAATCTCCGGCCGGTGAATGGGTGAGCCTACGCAGAAGTCGTGCCTAAGAAAGGAGGCATCACAGTTGAGCTTAATGAAAAAGGTGTGCCTATTCCTACTCGTTTAGTTACTGGTCACAGAGTTTGTATTGATTTTCGCATGATGAATGATAAGACTAGGAAAGATCATTTTCCCCTACCCTTTATTGATCAAATGCTAGAGCGTCTAAGTGGTCATGCATTTTACTGCTTTTTGGATGGTTTTAGTGGCTATTATCAAATTCACATCGATATACATGACCAGGATAAGACTACATTCACATGTCCGTATGGCACCTTTGCATTCAAAAGAATGCCGTTTGGGTTGTGTAATGCACCCGCGACGTTCCAGCGATGCATGATGGCTATCTTTGCCGATATGATAGATAATTTCATGGAAGTTTTTATGGATGACTTTAGCGTTTTTGGTAATACTTTTGATGAATGTTTGTCGAACATTGATAAGGTGCTTGCACGTTGTGAAGAGACAAACTTGGTTTTAAATTGGGAAAAGTGTCATTTCATAGTAGCGAGGGAATTGTTTTAGGACATAAGGTATCGGGGAAAGGAATGAGAGTCGATAGAGCAAAAATAGAGGTAATTTCTAAGCTTCCCATGCCTACGAATCCCGAAGACTCTGCGTTCGTTCTTGGGACATCTGAGTTTTATCGTAGATTCATTCAGTTTTCCCACATTGCTAGACCTCTTACTCTTCAATTGATGAAGGAGCCCCTGTGTTTTTGATGCGGCATGCTAGATGCTTTTGAACCCTTAAGAAACTTCTTACTTCGGCTCCTATCTTGGTAGCTTTGATTGGTCTAAGGGTTGAAGTGATGTGTGATACAAGTGATTATGCCGTAGAGGAATTTGTCTGAGTCGGAAGATTGACAAGTTGTTTAGCCACTATCTACTATATCTGAGTCATACCACGAACTCGGCTCAACAAAAGTATACCACAATTGAAAAGGAACTTTTAGGTTGTTGTTTTGCTTTCGATAAGTTCGGTCATACTTGGTTGGATCGAAAGTCATAGTTCTGCCCGACCATCTTTGCGTTGAGATATCTATTTGCCAAGAAGGATGCAAAACCACGCTTGTTGAGGTGGATATTGCTTCTTCAAGAATTTGGCGTAGAAATTAAGAATCGAAAGGGTGTGAGAGCGTAGTGGTGACCACCTCGGTAGGATGGAGCAGGAGACAATAAACACTCTATTAGGGTTGAAATTGATGATCATTTCGGGATGGCGGTTGTTTGTAGTGAATCGTTGCTCCCGGTTAAGCGAGAAATTTCTGAGAGAGGAAAGAATAGGAACCCTTGGTATGCACCTTTTGTTAATTATTACAGTGTGGATTTGTAGATCCACGAGTTTGATGAAAACCGAGAAAAAGAAGTTTTTAGTGAGGTAAAACCGATATGTGTGGGAAGATCCACTTAATTTTTAGGCTATGTCTTGATGGAATCTGAGGAGATGTGTTGATGGCAGGTGAGATAGTGAGTATTCTCTCGTTTTGCCATGATAAAGAGGCCGGTGGCCACTTCTCAGGCGAGAGAAGCAGCGTTAAAGGTGTTACAAAGTGGGTTCTCTTGGCCCACTATTTTCAGAGATGCATATGCTTATGTTAAGATGTGTGATGCTGTCAGCGCTCGGGAAGGATTTCGGGAGAAATGAGATGCCCGAAACCGATATTAGTGTGTGAAGTATTTGATATATGGGGATTAGACTTCATGGGACCATATCCGTCTTCTTTCGAGAATCAGTACATTCTTATGCACTTTGTGATTACGTTTCAAAGTGGGTTGAGCAATTTGCTTCACCTACTAACGACAAACATGTAGTCATAAAGTTTCTTAGAAACATATTATATCCAGGTATGGAATACCTCGAGCAATAATCAATGACAATGGAAGTCACTTTGCTAATAGAGATTTCAATAAGCTTTTAATGAAATGCTGGGGTCACTCATAAGTTAAGCCACTTTGCCTACCATCCTCGAGACTAGTGGCCAAGTAGAGGTGTCAATCGGGGAATCAAAATAATCTTGGGAAGGCAGTGAATTCTAACCTTAAGGATTGGTCAAAGAAGTTAGATGATGTGACTTTGGGCACACGAGCTGCGTTTAAGACACCAATAGGTATGTCACCCTACATGCTCGTTTTGGCAAGGCTTGCCATCTCCCGTAGAGTTAGAACATAAGGCCTATTAGGCGATTAAAATTTAAATATGGATGGCGCATTAATTGGTGAAAGAAGGATGGCTCGAGTTGAGCAGAGTTAGATGAGTTTAGCTTTCAAACTACGATTGTTAGTGAAATATAAGGAAAAGACCAAATTGCTTCATGATAAGTTGATCAAACCTCGTATTTTCAGCGTAGGTGATGAGGTCCTTTTCTATAATACTCGCCTCCATTTATTTCAAGGCAAACTTAAGTCAAGATGGTCGGGACCATATCACGGTATTGAGAGTTTTCGACTCGGGAGCCATCGAGGTAGCATCGAAACGCAGGCGTTCATCACGACGAAACGACCCGTCTAAAAAAGTATAAAAGTTACCATTCGATGAGGCTCTTGAAATTGTGCATTTGGTGATCGAGCCTTAATAAATCGTTTACGAGTCTCTGTCGGCGACGGCGTTAAACAAAAAGCGCTACGGGAGGCGGCCCGTTAATAATAATGATAATAAAGATAATTTGAATAAGACTAGTCTTAATGAAATGTAGAATCTGTATGAAAGATGAACACAAAGTACAACCAAGTCTCAGGATGAATGTTTGAATTTCATTAAGAGGAATGATTAGGTGGTTATCCGAAAATCGATGGAGAAAAAGATAAAAATTCAAATGTATCATTTCTTGGACTTAGGTTGTTGAATCATGAGGATCAGGTATAAAAGACTAATACTCTTTCACACATTTCATTTTATGATCTAATCTGTTTCAAATTTATAGTCGATTGTAGTATAGTGGTGAGTATTCCCACCACTAATAAAGCGTGTGTAATAAAAATGAATTTAGGAATAAGCGACTTATTTGTGATACTCTCTGTAATCGTATATGCTTAGATGTTACATTGCTTTACCCGTATGGTGATTTTCCATCTAAAGCTATTATGTTCTATATATTGTCTATCAATTTTACGACGTGACGGGGCCATTTCTTATTATTCCATTATCACTGTTCGATGTCTTGGCATGAGGACCATGTCCCGTGTTTGCTTTGTTTTGATTTTGATATAGGGATTAGGATCATGCTTTCTCAGCATTTTATTACAGGATTTGATAGCACCTTCTGCTGGATTATAAGCTAAGTCTTCCTCTCTATCTCATGTACACTCACGAGAATAATGTAAAATCGTAAGTGGGGGGTAGAGTATGGTTGGTTAGAAATGGCAGTAAGTGTTTAAACCCTTAGTTTTTGATTTTTTTTCGAGTATTATTTAGTTGATTAAAATGAATTGTATAAGGTATATATTTCATGGATTTGAAGATATAATGATCAATTTGATATGCATAACTAATTTGAACCGTAAGTGCATTTTAACCCTAAATTTAATTGTGTAACATGAATTCCTTCACGTAAGCCTTTGATATTGAAGCGAAAAATTTTAAACTGTACCCATTCAGTATTCTAGTGGTTTATCCTAGAAATAGCAGTAACTTAGTACTAACCACGAACATGTCTTTGTGAATATACGAAGGTTTGAATGTGATAGAAAGAATGTCAAAATAAGATAAACTATATATATGTCGGTTGTAGCTACCAATGATTTGAGTGCGGTAGGGGCGTTATCACGAAGCGTCTATACCTTTATGAGGCTTAAAAGCTCTCATTTGATGATAGTAGTCCGACTAGGGTGTTATCACGAAACATCCTATTCTTTGGGAAAGAGGAGCATATACTCTGAGACACACAAAAAAAAAAAAAAAATAAAAAAAAATATATATATATATATATATATATATATATATATATATATATATATATATATATATATATATCTTAAACTATCTATCAGTATAAAATGAATGATATGCTTTAGGGATTATCTAATAAGTACAGAGGAGGGCGTTGTGTGGGCTTTATTCTACACTATACCTAGGAAAATCATTAGGGTATATACGAATGGATATTTGTGCGTTTGCTTGAATTATTCAAGAGAGGATAGTGGAAATTGAAAAGGCTTGTCACACACACACTCTGTTATACATTTATATTGCGGTTAACGTGTAGTTATGATTCGAATGGTTGCATCATCTGATTGTCATTTATATCTTATATCTTCATGAATTTTCCTCATTCATTTTATTTTATAAGCTTATTTTGTTCGAGGGGCGACCAAAAGCTAAGTGGGGAGTTGTGATAACGGAAAAATTCATGATTATTTTCATAACATTTTACCCCATTTCTAATATCATTTTGGCGTTATTATATCATTTAGTCATAAATTCCTTAGATTTATCTAAGTATGTTAGTAGTAGTTATTATATAAAATATCGTATTTTATATCGTATTTTACTAGTTTTGTACGGTTTAGTAACCGGAATGTAAGTGTCAGTTCGTTTGGTATTTTGGTGGTTCATTGCGAGGATTATACATTGACCAAGATTCCACGTAACGACATGTTTTGAGTCTAAAAGATGTGTTTAGAGGATTAGAAGAAGATGCCACAAGCTTACGAGTTCAAATGGATCAAATTATCTTACATACTTAAAACCAAAACCTGTTTAAGCGGAGATTTGACCCAGCTTAGAGGCATTTTCAGGATGACTTCTGAATGAAAGTTGTAGATCTTCACATAATCTTTCCAATGCACTTTGAATCACGTCAATTGGAGTTATACAACTCAAGTTATGGTCAATTGACTAATCAATTCGGATTAGTAGAAATCCCGAAATATCTTACGTATCTGAATGGCTCATCAAAACGACATTTTCTGAAGAAGTTTCCTTCATAAAGTTGTATATCTTCAAGAAATATTTCCAATGGATTTTGAATCAAGTCAATCGGACTTTTACAACTCAAATGGTAGTCAAGTGGCTAATTGATTCAATTTAAGTAAAAAATGTCAGAAAAGCGTTCGGAGGAACACGAGGTACTCAAGAAGGCGTTTTCTGAGGAAGAGTCCTTCATGAAAGTTGTAGAGTTTCTCGAGACCGTAATTTTGGCATTTCGTTTGCAATTTTTGGAAGTCTACAACTCAAGATATGAATTTTAGAAGTTTTATTCCAAAATATATAATTTTTATCCGAAAAATATAAATTAGGGGATGAATGTCATCATTCACGACCGGCCTAGACCGGCCCCTACCCGGCCTAGACCGGCTCTGGACTTTGCTATATAGGGCGCATTGAAGCGGATCGGGAGAATATATACACGTATATATATATATACGCGTGTATATATATAGATCTAACTCCCTCGTTTCTTTCTTTTAGTTTTAGTAAAGGCATTATGCCGGGAATAATTTAGTAGTAGTAGTATCGTTGTAATGCTCAAGAAATTATCAGAAGTTCGGTGTTGCTGAAGTCGTTGTAATGTCCGGAAGACTACGATCTCGGAATCAACAGTTGTAATCGGGTAATTTTATAAAATTATTACTTTCTTGTTTTGTTTTGTTTTTTTAGCATATTGATATATATATACATATACGTACTATATATATATATATTCTATATATATTTCCTTTGTTTTGTATTTTGTTTCTTTTTATGTTATTTATGTTATATTAGCTATTTATATATATAGAAATATAGTATAATATATATATATACGTATCATATATATATATATATATATGTACCTAGTATATATATATGTACCTAATATATATATATATATATATAATCTATATTTTTTCTTTTCTTGTTTGTTTTGTTTTATTTCTTTTTAAGTTATTCCTTTTATAATTAGTTATATATATATATATATATATATATATATATATATATATATATATATATATATATATATATATATATATATATTTACATACTTATATTTATATTAGTATTTCTATATAGATATTTATATGTACTTATTTATATGTACTTATTTCTTTATTTTCATATAATGTTGAATCGCTTTTACTTACCGTCGTTAGCATAATTTCCGTTAATTATTCATTATTATCGCCAAAATGAATAGCTAGCGTCACGTATAGTCGAATTATGTAATTAAAAGCGAGTAA